>JASAMV010002251.1:0-71694 GCA_030248065.1 Rhynchonema sp. JSB1_4
GATTTGGCCTTTGTATCTGAAGTGATCCTGGGATATGGAGTCTGCTCCTTATGTAGGGTTTCTGCCAGACACCATGGCCAATTGGATCAGACAGACTACTCATCGGTAGTCATAACATATAGTCTCCCACGCACGCCCACTTCCTATTCAATCCGTATATCTGGACTTTAGGTGACTAAGGATCTATTTCATAATAAGTGCATTTCGCAATCTTATCACCTATAGCAGCTATTCTAGAATCCTCTAGACAATGCGTAGGAAGGCCAAGCATGACTCACTTCTTTACAGATCTCAATACAGAGCGAGAGAGGGAACAGTTCTTAATTTATCACCGATCGTTACGGTTGATTCACGAAGCCAGTGGGCACGTACAGATGGAGTGGGCAATGGGAACCAACTTTATCCCCGCTCAATGAGCAAGCGCCACAATGAACACGTCTTATCCAGACGAAAATAAAATTTAACAGTCGGAACTCAGTCGAAAATGGTGTCTTCCGTACGTCATTGCCATACTTCCAAAAACATCCTGTTTGCTTTCACCGTAGCAACAACAGGTACTGTATGGTTCTGTAAGCGACTATGGAACCAAGTGATAGGGACCAGGGAAAACTGACTGTCTAGGGCAGCAAGTGCGTCTTATCAAACAGCGGTTGGAGAGTGTGACTCACAGTTTGTGTCCTTCCTGTTGGTGTCTGTATTTTTAGAAACCCTCGCTTATCAGCCACTTCCTTCGGTATATATAAATTATTTTCAATTACGTCGCGTTCGGTGATACCGTTAACATCATGGCAAAGACCTTTGGCAATCAAAGCGTTTGTGTCTCTGGCTGGTATACCTACAGTACTACCAGCTGCAACTTTGGCTGAATTCTGCACGTACGCGTGCACGCGCAGTGCACGCATACGCACGCGTGCACGCCTTTGACCTTTTCAGCACTGTGCACGCGGTGCATGTGGTGCATTCGGCCTCCTATACTTTTGTGGGTGCAGGCGTCAAAGGCGTGCATGCGTACGCACGCGTGCAGCATGCGTAAAGGCAGAATTCACCCAGAGTTGCAGCTGGTACTGTATGTATGTATGTAGGTGTTGATCAAACCCGCGAAGAACTCGCGGTTCGATATACAACATCATTTTCAAATGATTATTCCATCACTTTTAGATTTTCGAGATCACTCATTGCAAACATGTCTCAGTCAGCAGACAAAACCAGTTCTCCACCCGAATCACCGGAGTTTGATTCCAACGAAGTTCATCTGTTGCCGCAGTATAATGATGTGCAACTCGTTGTCGGTTACAATCCAGCACCGCCATCTAGCAAAGATGAAGACGCTTCATGTTGCTGTTGCCATGTTAAGGTGCAAGTCGGGAATCATTTTTGCTCAAAAACAATATTTCGAAATGTTTCTACACGCGTTAACCTGAACTCATATTGTGGCGCAGGTGTGCTTCTTGATCATGCTCATCTTGGGGCCGGGCTTATCCGTTGCCGGCATCATCGGTTCTGGATTCAATATTGGCTATGGCAGCTTTGTTCTGACAATTAGCTGCGCAATTTGCGTGAGTTTCTTGCTAACTTGATTCAGTGGATTATTTCATTCATTCGTCGCCCAGTATCAACATATTTTCAATAAATTCTTGAACTGCTTCTTGCAGTCAAACAAAAAAAATTAACCAATCAAGCAAGGAATGAAGAACCTGATGTCGTTAGTTTATGTGGTATTCCCATATATGGAAATTGAAAAAAGTGACTTATGAAGATTATGTATTGGAAACGTAACGGAGCTTGTTAATTCGTCTGTCATTTTTTTACAAAAAATTCCAATTCAGGCCATCCTCGTCGTGGTGATGATCCTGGCTGTTGTTGGAATGATCAATCACAAGCCAGCCTATCTGTACGGTGTCATTGTGGTCACGGTTAGTCGTTGTGTTTGTTGATGTTTAACGAATCGGGAATTCAAGAATCGAACTGAGAGGTACCGGGTGCTCAATGTACTGAGTGCAGTAATGTTGGTCTGTTTCGTCCTGCTTTCGCAGACGGACCGAGGCGCCAGGGCTCGTCAGTGCGAACGCCTCTGGCAAATTTTGTTATGGCAAGTTACTTTACCAAGATTCGTTCGCTAGTTTTGTCCATATATTTCAATAATAACGTTGTCCATGATACAGCCGTGCCAGTGCGTATATGTACAGGTGTGAACGTGCAGTTGTTTGGCTACAAGGTTTGATGTCGCGCGACATGTTATGAATTATTCGTTGATCTATACATGCGACATCTTGTTGCAGATTATCGACATGACGCTCATGGTCGCCGGAGCAATCATTGTGTTGGCACTCTTGCTGACCGTCCAAGATTTTATGTCGAACATCATGATGACAGTAATGTTTGTGCTGCTTGTCTTTATCAAGAGTTACATACAATACAATTGCGTTCATTTTGCGAAACAAACGTATTTTAGCAAGACCTCAGACGATCCATCGGGAATGGAATCATTTCATCAGGGGCTTGTCGGCCTGAAGGTCGGCATAGTCGTTGTGTTGTGTGTTGTCACTGCGCTCGCCGGCATGTTCAAAAGTGGGCTGCTGTAAGTTGATTTATTGATTGATCGATTTGCTGCTCGATGCATTGATTCCGTATTTCAGTTACTTGGCATTCAAAGTGAAACGCTATGTGGCCACTCATCCGCCGGATGGATTGTGCGGAGGAATGGTTGAGGATGGACAACTGGCACGTCGATTGAACAGAATCAATATGTAAAAGTTCATGCAGTGCAATGATGATGAACATGAACACATAGCAAAACTTGTAACTTCTCACACAACGTACTTTCCTATGCATTGTTTGGTCGTCAACTCCGCAGTCGTCAACGTTTGGTCGTCAACTTAAAAAGCCTTGAATGAGCGCGGGCAGTAGGGGTGAGTTGACGGCCTGAGTTGACGAAATGATTGTGTGCTTGAACTTTTTTGAAATTTCGATAAGCCATATTTTGATTAGAACGCAAATCGGTCTCTTATTGCTGTTCAACATGTCCACGAACAACGAACGGTTCATGGCGGTCGTCCTTCTTCGGCGGTTCATACAATTGTGGTCTGGTGTATCAAAAATATAAACAAAGTCATTTTTTGGGCAGAGCTGCCCAGTCTGCAGTAACATAATACGTATGTACATACTGTATGTACATATACAGTATGTCGACCACCAATAAGGAACAAATTATGTCAGTATTGCAGGGGTGTAGATAGAGAAAGAAAAAGGGAAAAGCTTTCATCCGCATGAATAAGTACTCATGTTATGGTCGCACAATAGCTGAGAACCCATCCAAAAATTTTTCGTGAACAGTAAAGCGCATTTTGCTGCAGACCACCAGTGTCCATTTATATTGGTTTCAAAAACATGCCCGTAGCACGATCAAGTTGTTTGAACTCAGTGCTATCTGCAGAAATGGCTTGGAAAAATATAAATTGACACAAGTGATCTGCCGCGAAATGTTGCCGCAGACTGGGTTGAGTCATACGATCTTGTATATCTATTGCATATCCTGTGATTTCAAGCTGCATACCGGCTATAATGTGGGGATACGAAGTGGCAAGGAAGAGACGACCCACTAGGGTACTATACATATCACCCAATCAATACAAAACATCAAAGAACATGTATCCATTATCGTTCACAACCAGGGCCGTGTCGCTGTACGTTGCGTTGTGCAGTCGGCACGAGCCGGTTGATGCTTTATAGCTGATCGACGCGCACACCAAACGGTTAGCAGCACACAAAAGTCCTGTGACGATTTGTCGATGTTTTGACCAACAGGTGATGCGATTTTAAAAGTGCGTTTTTGTCTTGCAATTGAAATGTACATAAGGTACATTACTCCCAATTCTTTTGGAAGAAATTTTTTCAAACGCGCTGCCTATGATCCGTAAAGCGCATGATGCGTGCACTGGCTATAGCGGTCACGTGACTTCTGTAGCCAGTGCACGCATACGCGCTTACGGATCACGTTGGTACCTAATCACTGAACACACAAGTCAGCTGTTATTGGCTGGAGCATATGTACATATGTAGTTGGTGATTGGATCTGAGCTGCCTTAAAGGGTGTGTCTAACGTCTCTTAACCCCATGTTTTATGAGGTGCAATCGAAAGATGACCTCGACAGGCCGGCGTGTGCAAAAAACCGCGTCTTGTAGCTCGCTAAATCGCGAAATCTTGAGGGTTACTTTTCGAATTAAATCAATTTCCGGACACAAAACTCCAGGCGCTTTTGAGTGGGCGCTACTCACGTTTGGCGTTTTTCTGCTGAAACATTGCATGTTTAAGCGCGGCTCAGCCGCCTATACAATGCACGTAGACGCTCAACACACACCGCTCTGGCTGCTGGCTTGACTGTGGACACAATGAATGTTTCATTTAACACATAGAACCTGGTTTGTGTGTGTTTCGCTTCGTAGCTTTTTTCCGTCAGCTCAGTCTGAATTTTGTGTCCGGAAATTGATTTTATTCGAAAAGTAACCCTCAAGATTTCGCGATTTAGCGAGTTAGAAGACGCGATTTTTTTGCACACGGCGGCATTTCGGGGGCATCTTTCAATTCCGCCCAAAAAAACATGGGGTTAGGAGACGTTAGACACACCCTTTAATTGAGTGACTTGTTGCCAATTTTCTAGATCTGCATTATGTGACCACTTTTACTTTGGCCGAAATTTCGGATCCACGCACTTCTGAATACATGCAGCCAGCTGCTGTAAATTACAGCTTGTTTGAACAAGTCACTTTGGCCCGCAGTCCGCATTTTTTGCTTTCATGCGCATGTGTGCGGGTTGGGATTTGCGGGTTGCGGGTGAGGACTTAGCACTTCTGGCTCGCAACCCGTCGGGCCGCATTTCCTTGACCCGCACAACGCGCAACCCACAACCCGCACGCATTGTGAAAGCAGCCACTGTCCGGCCACCTCATTATGTAGGTGTATGTATGTACCTATACGTTACATACTTGTGGTGGTGGTGGTGGTCGTTGTCGGATCTTCACAGCAAAATTCGCAGAGAAACTTGTACGAAGCGCCCACAAAGGTATCGGACAGCGAACCATCACTGGTTTTCATTCGACCGCCAGACGGTAATCCAGATTCGTTGGGCTCGCCCGACTGCCACACCGGGTCCGTGCCTGTTTGACACAGATGATAAAATGTTTTGTTGGATTCAGACACAAATGGGCCAAAAGGAGCGGCTGGGCAAACGGTGTTGCGGTTATTGCCGTGCTGAAAATCAATGTCATGTCCAAAGATTGCATCGAGTCTGCATTGTGGCAGCACTTGCGGTTGCGATTTGATGCTATCTGTACGTTTATGTGTCAATGCGCAGTAACGAAAAAAATCGGAATGTCAGCAAAAATCTGTGACTGTAGCGCACTATTGGTGGCAATATTTCCATGCATAACTGCATCTTTCACAAAAAGATTTCCGGCACACGGGGATTAGTTTTCCGGTTCCCGTGTTCCGTAATTTTTCAGTGATCACGGAACTCCGGAAATATTTTTACGTGTATCTGGTAGTGAGACTACCCCTTCAAAAAAGACTCATATGTAAGTTTCTGGGCGCTGTAAAATGTCGAAAATAACACTCCTTGAATCTGTGAGACATCCCATTTTCAGCCTCCCACGAAATTTGCAGAAAAAAAATAAAAAAAGCACGCGAACATGTGATAAAATGAACTGTTGAAACTATTGGTCACAAGGCTTCAAACTATCTTCCTAGTTCGGGACCGGGATCGGAACTAGACCCATAAAATTTCGGAATTGAGACTGTGATCGAGACCGGGTGAAAAGTTGCGGTCATGAGACGCAGCAACTATTGAACAATTCATAACAAGTATACCTACAATACGGTACCTGACAACGGAATGGCCTGCTTTGTTACATTGCCATACCAATACCAACTGCCAGCAGGTTCGTTTGACATATCGTATTGTCGTGCTGTTGTCCAGATATACGTTGTGCTCGACAGACCCTGTAGTTTGGGCGAACTTGTCATCGGTCACAATTTTTAGTCGCGGCCTATCAGAGGTGCAGTACCAAAAGCACGCGGTTTTGTACACGAGGACTGGTGCAAACCGGCATATTCTGGTTGACGTACACTAATTCTGTGATGAAGCCCTCTAATTGAAGCTCCTTTCAACAGAAGTTTGCTCCCAAAAAATGGCGAAACCCACCTTGGGAATGTTGGAGCCTATCCTCTAATGTAGCCATTTGTTTTCATTCGCGTAAATCGCATATTTAGCACAACTGTCTGCGTGAAGTGTTTATTTCGTACATTCAAGGCCTACTTTGTCTCGCTGCGATACAAACAACGCCGCACCCTGAATGGGCCTAAGAACTGCCACCAGATGTAAATAAATAAACAGATCACACCAACCAGACTGGATGCAATCAGTGCTTGGTTCAATGTGACGTTGCCCGCGTAGAACAGTTCACCGGGGCCCAGTTCGGACGTCGGTGGCCCACTCTGACATGTTGTCTCCGCGTCGCTGTGCTGTTGGAGTAACGACTGCAATGTTTTGGTTCACTTTCACTTGCATCCTCAAGAAATGTGGCGGTTAAAAAATAAGCTGACTGGCATATTGGTGACGCCACGTTTTGTTGACGATAGGGCACCTACTTAAGCACTTCGAGGTATTTAAAGCGGGTCCCCGACGGAATGCAATCTTGACCACTTGGTACGCTAACTGGGGCTTCACAATGATCGCTTCCAATTCTGCTCAATATGTAGAGGTTGGACAACGCCATGAGCACTTAGAATCTCAACTCCGTTTTGATCCCCGTGAGGGTTTTGGAGCAGGAAAATTTCTTTGGTGTAAAATGGGTCCAAGGGCTATGTAATTTTGGTAGGTAAGTCTGAATTTGATGTCCATTTGGTCACGTGACCCCTCTAAAGTGCTTAAAGGAGTCATGCATCATTTGGGGTCATCTCACCGATTTTGCTCAAAATTGGTTTTCGGGGACTTGTCTAGGGGCCAAATCTGAATTTCGGGTCAGTTTTTGCACATACCGTTGTGACCGCTGTAAAATGGTAGAAGAAGAAAAGGCCATAACCGACTCATTGAAGGCGATATGCATAAACTGACCGGAAATTCTGATTTGGCACCTAAAAGATGATCCCAATGATGCGTGATCCCTTTAAGCACTTCAGAGGGTCACGTGACCAAATGGGAACCAGATTCGGATTTCCCAACCGACGTAACCGACGCAAACGCGCATGTCCATTGTGAACACAGATGCGCACTGCGCGTTTGCGCATGCGCGTTTGCGCGTGCGCGTTTGCGCATGAAATTTGCATTGTGAACACAAATGCGCGTCAAAAAATGTGACGCGCAAACGCGCATGCGCAAACGCGCAAATGCGCAAACGCGCAAACGCGCAT
Source organism: Rhynchonema sp. JSB1_4 (assembly GCA_030248065.1). Taxonomy (NCBI): domain Eukaryota; kingdom Metazoa; phylum Nematoda; class Chromadorea; order Monhysterida; family Xyalidae; genus Rhynchonema; species Rhynchonema sp. JSB1_4. Next base: position 7,406 of record JASAMV010002251.1, read on the forward strand.
GCATTGTGAAGGCAGCCTTAGGGCGCCCTTAGTCATAGTGGAAAATGGAAATGGAAATGCAAAAAATATTCTATGTCCAAGTTTTCCATTTCCATTTCCAATATGACTAAGGGCATACTGGAAATGGAAAATGGAAATGAAGCAAAACATTTTCTGTGTGAAATTTGACCAATCAGCGGCCGAGAATTGAGTGGAACAGAAAATGTTTTTGTCACATGTCAAAGCATGGCTGCTGCAGTAAATGTTTTATTTCATTTCCATTTCCATTTCCAGTATGCCCTTAGTCATATTGGAAATGGAAATGGAAAACTTGGACATAGATTATTTTTTGCATTTCCATTTCCATTTTCCACTATGACTAAGGGCGCCCTAAACTGCCCCCTGAGAAAAACTACTCACTTTTAATAATTTTTTTCGCGATCCATGACCCTCGACCAAGGTGAGGTGGGATTTTAAGTTCTCTTGGCGTACCGGTCTTTGTTGGCGGACTGTAGGTATAGTCTTTCCGTTTTATAACAGTCCAGAAGCGGTATACAGAAAATGTTTCACCGCCTTGAAAACAGCAGTGATCACCGTGCATGATAACCAACAGGTCGACAACGTGGCTCGAAACATGCGGGTTATTTGATGGCTGCTGTTGCGATGAAACATTTGCTGTATACTTTGTTTGGACCGAGAATAAAATGAACGACTATGGGTGGCATTTTCGAAACGGTGTAAAGCTCAGTTGGGTGTAAAGGTCGGTGTAAGCTCGGTCGAAAGTTCGGTCGGTGTCAGCTCGGTGTGTAAACATGAAACATTCCACATTAACAGCAGGCAATGTGTACGCCGAGCTGACACCGACCGAGCTTTCGATTGAGCTTACACCGACCTTTACACCCAACTCACCTTTACACCGTTTCGAAAATATCACCCTATACATACCTGTCGACCAGATAACGTCCTTTTTCCCTGTTCGACACTTCGACATTACGGTAGGTATGTAAGTACAGTGCAAGTTAATTTCGAAAATATAAAGTCACGTGACTATAAAGAAATATGCTCGGGACCGGCTGGCTCCGATCACCAAGTTTGATACCGTTCCGAAAACGATAGGCATTGCGATGGGGGCACACTAACAGTGTGATGTACGTAACACCGGCCTTCCCTCAGCAACGAGTTTACAGGACCACCAGCGCTTGCCGTGCAGTTCGGTGCTGGGCAATTGCACGCTCCTGCAATTTAGATCAATCATTGCGCAACATGGGGTGGTGTGTGGAACACGCGTTGAAGGTTATCATATATTGTATAAAGCGCAGGCTTGGCGCTGCCTGATTCTTGAAGGTCGCTTGGAATCATACTCGATGTCATAATATTGAACGTGATCACAACACGCCACCTCGACATGCCCGCCCCTCACTGCGATATGTCGGAGCAAGAGGACCGACTTTGGGCGTTACATCAGCGGTTGTTGTGCTTGTTGTGTTGCTTAATTCTTCCAAGAGTTCAAAGATAATACGAACAAAAAGGGAGCGGCACAGACAGGTAGAGAGTTGACCAATAATAATCCTGTGCACAGGGACACTATGGGACTCTATACACCTGGGAACAAGTGCCCACAAACACCAAAAGGAGATCCAAAACCGGTCCCAAACATGTCTTAAAATCCAATTTACCAATTATCTAACAAGTTGATACTGTTGCATGGCAAATTTGAAGACTGCAAAATCAAATGGCGATCTTTGTCCACGTCTTCATGGATCAGGCAAAGTGCTTGAAAGCTCTGCTCGGGTGAGCGTACAACGTTACTTGCAAGTCATACATGACGAGGACGAAAAACGTTAATGGCACTGAAAAACCAACCGTGAACCGTGGCAACAATAGCTGCAGTTATGATGAGAAACATTTTCGACGATTTGCGGTTTTTGCACTTGGGGTTTTGGAGACAACTACGCGCCGTGGATATACCGCATGGGTCCGTTGCGAGTTTGGTAGGTATGTATATAGCTGCTAAGTACGCTATTATTTCATTGAGCGCCAGAAAGGACAACGCCAATCAGTAGTGTGCTTCACACCACCTAACTGAGCGCAGGCATGGCTGCATAATGGCATCAAAGTTGACGGGGGTCACTGGGCCCATCGATCAGACGCTGCCTGGCAACGGTTATAATGCACACAAATAATGCGTTAACGCACCCGTTGTGACACTGGCACATTGTGACCCTAATGGATCCGCCATATATATTGTCTAGGATGAACAACAAAACTGAAATTGAATTGATCTCAGTCAAACTTGGCACTATAACTGAGCTTAGTCCAAAACACCCACGCGCGCCGCCAATAATATTTTTCCCCATGTCGGAGGCAATAATCGGATGTCACCGCACTTGTGTTGTGATGGTGCTATGGTTATACAACTTGTGTGCAAGTTTGAATATCAAAGTTCGGTATTGATGAACTTCTGGCAACTCAAAAACTTGATGTCAGACTAGTACATAGCTCAAGCTAACCGTATTGCCGTCGATTATGGCGGACCTTGACGCCTAGCATTGCCATGCTGTAGCTCCGACACGAAGTTTTCCTGGACTGTTCTGCTTTCTCAAAAGTGAGATTTGTGCGTTTTTCACCTGACCGTGCTGGTGCTGTCTGGATTTGATATTGCACATTTTATTTCATGCTATGCACGATTCGAACAAAAACTGGATATATTTCAAAGTACACAGTAAAAGTCGCACACCATTTTTCTACGAAATACCGTATTCCCCAAAATACAAGGGTCATGCTCAATATTTTTCACTAGGTCCTTTACTACGACTGTTCACCATGACAACAAAGCGGTCGTATAATTCCAGTCGTGGTCAGAATTGAAGCTCACGACAAGTACGCCATGCATGCCATAATTTTTAGTAACTGTTTTCGCCCAGTTGCGTGAACATGTTTTGACCAACGGAAGATCTGTTTTGTGTGACCAACCCAAGTTGAATGACATACGCTGATATGTATGAGCATGACATGCGTGGTATTCAGGCACGCTGATGACATGCAAACTATTGCTATGTTTTGCAGTTTATTCATCCATATTTACATTTATATTTCGCATAAATGCACGCGCATTGGGTAATCGTTTTGCCGCTTAGAATTCAAGCATTGATCAATAACAATGGATGTGTCAAAGATGGGAATAATATGAAACTACAGATAAATAGAGAAAACATCAACGAAAGGTACAAAAATATCCGGTAAAATCACACAAACAGTAAAAAGCTGCTTGAAATTGATATGCATAGTAGCAATAACAAAAAAGTCCTTGTAGATCAAACAAATAAATAAGCAAGCAGGTATAGTAAAACTACGCCAACACGAGCCCGATTTCGGAGCTAGCAAAATGGTGAAACATTCAGGCGTGGCTGCTGATTTGGGAAACGTTACACGTTGTGGAATACAACGTGGAGCATGATGATTTTCTCTTTCTTTGCGTTTTGCAAGTTCATCACCTCCGAAATCGGGCTCGTGTTGGCGTAGTTTGCCTTTATGTTCACAAGCATGCACATCTAAATTGCACACACGATTCTTTTCTCCACACGGCATAAAAAATTAGCACACTCTTGGAGAAGTGAGAGCGGATATCTGTTTTGTGCAGTGGTAAAATACATCATGGCCTTATTTACTTGTAGTAAACAGAAATAAAAAAAATTGTTCTGAGGGTAAAATTACTTTGGTAATGCTGAGGTGGCATGTGGCACATTGCGATAATACCCTTAAATTATGGAGTAGCACAGTGATAAATAAAAATCTCGGACGAAACCTTTTCCCTTATGTTCGATGTTTACAAGTCGTAGTCGTACCCATATCCACAAGCCACAAACAAAAACAAGTAAACGCACTCGGAAGAAGGAATATTACAAACCCAGCTCATCTACATGAACAAATGGCTCAAACAATGCTAACGAGAACTAAAACGCCAACAACATGTCCAAATTTTTGAAGCCTGCATTAAGGCAAAGGGCTTTGCTGACCAGCTCCCTCATCGGCGGAGTCCGTTTGTGCGAAAGTGCGTTTGTTGCCTCTTGTCAGTGAACTAAGCTGTCGTGAAAGACTGCGGATTTCGGCCTGGCAAAAAATAAAAAATTTTTTTCGGAAAAACGATATTGGTTACGAAAAATTTTTATTTCGAGGAAAATTTGCGTGCCAGACCTTCATTTGTTGTTCCCTATCGTTCGTCTGCTGTTGCATTTGTTGCAATTTGGCGCGATGCTCTTTCTGTTCGTGCATTAGCTGGGCGTTTAGTGAAGCGATCTACAAAATGTCAAGTTCGCAATTGAAAACATATCAGTTGATGTAACTTGTGAGACACAGACTTGAGAAAAGCTCAGTTCAGTGCAGATGCAATGTTAGGCTGAGCTGAACACTGTGCAAAAAGTACAAATCAGCTCGAGAAAACTCACAAACGGGCTGACGTTTCGCAACCCGTAAAAAATTGGACAAGTATCATACCAAACCATACTAACCGCTTTATCCCTTTCCAGAAGTTGCTTCTCCTTGTCAAACAGTTGCTTTTGCAGATTAGTTATTTGATCCTTCAGATTTGTGACAGCGATGACTTGTTCGCTGCCAAACGGGTCCAGCTGACCACCCGCGTTCGTTGGTTCATTTTGACCGGATAAACGAGATTTGTTCGATTCATGATGAGTACGTTGATGCTTGGATGCACGCGAGCTGAATCTGAGAATGCTAAATTTTTTTAGGAAAATATAAAACGCGATGCTAAAATAATAAACAAGCAGTTTTGAATGAAACCTTTTCTTCAACTTCTTCTCGCTGAATATGTCCGTTTTCGCCTTGCACAGCCGACAGAGCAGATTTTTCTGAAATTTTTTTTCATTTAATACTGAGCGCTTATTTCGCAAAACAAAACATTGTTCGCTAACGTTGGTCCTAAATTTGGGATCTTTCGGAAACGCAGACTTGAGGCCACAGTTGCTGCAGGATTGAGGTGGTCCGAGTTTTCGCTCCGAATAACTACAATGTACACATTTTTGATCTACGAACGCCGCACGTAACTTGCAGTATTGACACTGTTTGGGCTGAAATGGGAAAACATGGAGTTGGACAATGACAATGTACCGTGTGGATGGGAAGGGAGCAGGGGTTGTAACCGCCCGGCGCGGCCCCATTTTTTAGATCAGATTTTTCTCATGATAATGTTTTCGATGTTGACAGAATCAGTGTTTTCAATGAAAAAGCTGCAACCTGCTGACCTGCAGAGAAGTATTCATTATTTCCTCGACGAATCTGTCAGAAAATCCAGTAGTCTTGACCAATTGTAATTTTGTTCAGTGAATAAGTGATGGGTATTGTAAGTGTACCCAGGATTTCGGGGGAATGGGGGAGAGAAATTTTAGGGGGAGATAACGTACCTAGCGGTAACTGAATTTTTATGGGTCAAAGTGTGCATAAATCGCGCGATCCGCGCATACTTCTGGACCTTTGGTCGATTTTTTGGCAAAAAAAAGTAGATTTGGGATGAAAATAGGAGATGCTGCACCAGAGAGCGCGATATACACTACCGTACCTGAGCGCGGGGTCCACATACCGTACCGTCGAGGGGGAGGTACAGCACCTTTATGGTCGGTCGGTCCCCACCCCCAGCCATGGCACTGCTTGCAGTTGCAACAACCTCTGGAAGGGAGAAACTCACTTTTCCGTAGCGCGCCTCATTTTTCTTGCACTTGGCACAAACGTGCACTATTCCATGTGAGCTGTAAAAAGAAAGACTTTTGGTTGAACGATCTCCGCTGCTTTGTTTGCGACGTGAGAAGCTTGATACAACCAACCTTTGTTGCGCATCAGGGCCGTCGTCGATGATCGACTTGCACCACTCGCATTTGATCATTTTCAGTCAGAGAAACCAGAGGAAGCGTTTTGCGTTGTGATTTTACGGATATTTTTGTACCTTTGTTGATGTTTTCTCTATTTATCTGTAGTTTCATATTATTCCCATCTTTGACACATCCATTGTTATTGATCAATGCTTGAATTCTAAGCGGCAAAACGATTACCCAATGCGCGTGCATTTATGCGAAATATAAATGTAAATATGGATGAATAAACTGCAAAACATAGCAATAGTTTGCATGTCATCAGCGTGCCTGAATACCACGCATGTCATGCTCATACATATCAGCGTCTGCCATTCAACTTGGGTTGGTCACACAAAACAGATCTTCCGTTGGTCAAAACATGTTCACGCAACTGGGCGAAAACAGTTACTAAAAATTATGGCATGCATGGCGTACTTGTCGTGAGCTTCAATTCTGACCACGACTGGAATTATACGACCGCTTTGTTGTCATGGTGAACAGTCGTAGTAAAGGACCTAGTGAAAAATATTGAGCATGACCCTTGTATCTGTGTGTACACACTTTTACTGTGTGCTTTGAAATATATCCAGTTTTTGTTCGAATCGTGCACAGCATGAAATAAAATGTGCAATATCAAATCCAGACAGCACCAGCACGGTCAGGTGAAAAACGCACAAATCTCACTTTTGAGAAAGCAGAACAGTCCAGGAAAACTTCGTGTCGGAGCTACAGCATGGCAATGCCAGGCGTCAAGGTCCGCCATAATCGACGGCAATACGGTTAGCTTGAGCTATGTACTAGTCTGACATCAAGTTTTTGAGTTGCCAGAAGTTCATCAATACCGAACTTTGATATTCAAACTTGCACACAAGTTGTATAACCATAGCACCATCACAACACAAGTGCGTGACATCCGACTGCCTCCGACATGGGGAAAAATATTATTGGCAGCGCGCGTGGGTGTTTTGGACTAAGCTCAGTTATAGTGCCAAGTTTGACTGAGATCAATTCAATTTCAGTTTTGTTTTTCATCCTAGACAATATATATGGCGGATCCATTAGGGTCACAATGTGCCAGTGTCACAACGGGTGCGTTAACGCATTATTTGTGTGCATTATAACCGTTGCCAGGCAGCGTCTGATCGATGGGCCCAGTGACCCCCGTCAACTTTGATGCCATTATGCAGCCATGCCTGCGCCCAGTTAGGTGGTGTGAAGCACACTACTGATTGGCGTTGTCCTTTCTGGCGCTCAATGAAATAATAGCGTACTTAGCAGCTATATACCTACCAAACTCGCAACGGACCCATGCGGTATATCCACGGCGCGTAGTTGTCTCCAAAACCCCAAGTGCAAAAACCGCAAATCGTCGAAAATGTTTCTCATCATAACTGCAGCTATTGTTGCCACGGTTCACGGTTGGTTTTTCAGTGCCATTAACGTTTTTCGTCCTCGGTCATGTATGACTTGCAAGTAACGTTGTACAGCTCACCCAAGCAGAGCTTTCAAGCACTTTGCCTGATCCATGAAGACGTGGACAAAGATCGCCATTTGATTTTGCAGTCTTCAAATTTGCCATGCAACAGTATCAACTTGTTAGATAATTGGTAAATTGGATTTTAAGACATGTTTGGGGGCGCTTTGGGGTCTCCTTTTGGTGTTTGTGGGCACTTGTTCCCAGGTGTATAGAGTCCCATAGTGTCCCTGTGCACAGGATTATTATTGGTCAACTCTCTACCTGTCTGTGCCGCTCCCTTTTTGTTCGTATTATCTTTGAACTCTTGGAAGAATTAAGCAACACAACAAGCACAACAACCGCTGATGTAACGCCCAAAGTCGGTCCTCTTGCTCCGACATATCGCAGTGAGGGGCGGGGGTCCGGGGACAGTTCCTCGCGCTGCGACTTTTCCTTGCCTGTGTCAGTTCCTCGCGTGGGAAAGTTCCTCACGTGAAGCCAGATTCTCCTCGCGCTGCGACTTTTCCTCGCGTGTGCTACCGTACCTGGACAGATTGACCCCAGGAAACTTCCTCGCGTGCGTGAGCGGTGACCAAGGGCAACCAACCCATCAGTATTTCGATTAATGGATTGTTGCGTATGTATATGCTGGTTCAATATTAACTGTTTTGTTTATTCCACAGGTATTTGCTCAAATTAAAAAGAACCGATTGAAACTTCGATACAACATTTTGCAACATAACCAGAATACAACACGTGTACAATATACATGTTAACATGTACACAAAATATAAAAAACCAACATTTGACACGATACACTGGAGAAACACAAAATAAAGCAAACCGATCATATCATTGATTCCCAAGATAAAGCAAAGAGACAGACTAAGGGGAGAGCAAAACAAAACACAATGAAAGGAAGATAACGAAAATGAAACAATATAGTGGTGGAAAATGAAAATGCCATGTGAAACATCAACCAGGCAATTAGCGCGTGTTTGTACTGACAAGCTGTGTGATGTTTCACTGCTCTAAACTTCTAAAACACCGTAAAGTGTACCAACTTACACACAGTGACTCTGGGAGACGTCTGTCGTGGGCAAAATCGTGGATGCGCTGCAGTCCAGTTGACGCGTTTCTCGACAGCGTTCTCCTAGCAACGTTGTAATCGGGCAACTGGTCCACAATCTGCCTGATTTTCGATGGTTGACCAGCGTACTGATTTCGGACTTGGTCGGTCATGTTGTCCCAGGCCTTTAGTGGCACCTGACCATTTGTTTGTAGTTCTTTGCATTTTTGCCTGAAACATCAGCGCGAGTTAGTTGCTCACATGTAAATTGATCTGATGAGACCCAATAAAGACAAGACTGTGGAGAAAGACTTGGGGACTCGAACCTGTACTTCTGTCTGCTCACAACCGCAACCTCCTTTTGTTTGAACGTGCAACAATGTGGATTTCCCTGTTTGTCGTGCTCCGGGTAATCGGGGTCGGTGTCCACGAATCGTCCATTTTTGACCGACACCCTAGCGATCTTCAGATTCTTGTAGTCTTGTTTGTTCTTCTTCTGATCAATCGCTTTCTGTTTCTGAAAACAAATGAAGATGAAAGGTATGGAACACAAGACAAGACATGACACATGACCACAAGAACGACCATGCCAAAAATGGTAATCAATGCTCAGTGTCACCTTATAATCTACTCACTTCTGTCGATGGGCATGATAACAGCGCTAAACTAGTCAAAGAATCCAATCATAACCGTACCCAATGTGCTTTCTCACATCCAAGACATGCACAGCGTTGCGTTCCATTCTTGTACGTGTTCCTGACTGCGAATTCGTACACAACGTCACGATGCCGGGCTGAGTGAAACGGGAAAATTGTTGCGTCTTTTCTGACATTCAAATGGTCCTGGATCGCTGGACCGAAGTCTCTGCCCTTGTTACGGGCTTGTGTTCCGAACATTCCAATGCTGAAAAGCGGAAAAATAAACATCAAAAAAGATTTTCAGATGCGCAAACAAAGCAAAAGCACAGCACTGCGTTGCAAACAACACTGGCTGACAAGGCACACAATGTGCACGCACAGGCCGCCAGTCTCAAGTTTGAACATAATCCGTTGACTGTTAATGTTGCAAAAGGGTGTGAGGCGGTTGTTCAAATTCTGTATTCGCGTCGTGTACATCCTCTGGCTGATCCTCGGCAGTGTTTACGTGCGTGTGCGCTTGGCTGCAACATCTTGATGGTGTGGTGTCTTGGGTACATACCTACATATGTACATACTGTATACATGTGCATGCAATTGCTGTTGATGGCTTCACGGCTTCCCACTTGTTCAGATAGCATTGTACTTTGCACCATCGCACGCAGATGGAGCAGCGGATTCCATTGATACATACTTTTCATACCATCGCACGTTTCTATCTCCCACCATAAGCTTAATCTCCGCAACTTTGCAAAAAGTCACTTTCAGTAAAGTAGGTAATAAACGAGCTGTGAACACAAATATGCAAGTTTTTATTTATTTCGTGTTTCGCGCCAACTTCGTGGTTCTTTCTGCAATGGGTTAGTAGGTATCTGGAAGCTGAAGTCATGCGGAGATTTTGATAGCTTCATGGCTTGCTTATGGTGATTGATAAGGAGGAAACTACAAATATTCCTTAACTATGGACGCGAGGAAGTGTCGCAGCACGAGGAAAATGTACGCAAGGAAAAGTCACACGCGATGAGAATGTTCACGCAAGGAACTTTCTCACGCGAGGAAATGACACATAATCGGGGCGGGCATGTCGAGGTGGCGTGTTGTGATCACGTTCAATATTATGACATCGAGTATGATTCTAAGCGACCTTCACGAATCAGGCAGCGCCAAGCAAACCTGCGCTTTATACAATATATGATAACCTTCAACGCGTGTTCCACACACCACCCCATGTTGCGCAATGATTGATCTAAATTGCAGGCGCGTGCAATTGCCCAGCACCGAACTGCACGGCAAGCGCCGGTGGTCCTGTAAACTCGTTGCTGAGGGAAGGCCGGTGTTACGTACATCACACTGTTAGTGTGCCCCCATCGCAATGCCTATCGTTTTCGGAACGGTATCAAACTTGGTGATCGGAGCCAGCCGGTCGCGAGCATATTTCTTTATAGTCACGTGACTTTATTTTTTCGAAATTAACTTGCACTGTACTTACATACCTACCGTAATGTCGAAGTGTCGAACAGGGAAAAAGGACGTTATCTGGTCGACAGGTATGTACCTACAGTCCGCCAACCCAGACCGGTACGCCAAGAGAACTTAAAATCCCACCTCACCTTAGTCGAGGGTCATGGATCGCGAAAAAAAATTATTAAAAGTGAGTAGTTTTTTTCAGGGGGGCAGTTTACGTCGGTTGGGAAATCCGAATCTGGTTCCCATTTGGTCACGTGACCCTCTGAAGTGCTTAAAGGGATCACGCATCATTTGGGATCATCTTTTAGGTGCCAAATCAGAATTTCCGGTCAGTTTATGCATATCGCCTTCAATGAGTCGGTTATGGCCTTTTCTTCTTCTATCATTTTACAGCGGTCACAACGGTATGTGCAAAAACTGACCCGAAATTCAGATTTGGCCCCTACACAAGTCCCCGAAAACCAATTTTGAGCAAAATCGGTGAGATGACCCCAAATGATGCATGACTCCTTTAAGCACTTTAGAGGGGTCACGTGACCAAATGGACATCAGATTCAGATTTACCTGCCAAAATTACATAGCCCTTGGACCCATTTTACACCAAAGAAATTTTCCTGCTCCAAAACCCTCACGGGCAGGGTTGAAAAAAAATTTTTTTTATTAACGAGCTTTTTTTTAAAAAAATTTTTTTTTTGATTTTTTTTTGACGAAAATTTTTTTTATTAGAAAAAGTGTTGCAAACGACGTTTCAGGACAAATGAAATTGATCCAACATATTTTTCAAAAATTGAAAAATTTTCGCCTGAGACCCAACTTGTGTGGTGACACCCGGTAGTATTGTGCAGATTCTATGGTCTTCTACCAGTCTGAGGTTGATGTTGACTAACGATGTTACTCTAATGTATTGTAGCATGCCGTACAACGTATTTTAATGCATCTAATGCCGTATATCTGACATACGACCATCAAAATATCGATTACAGCCCAAATCTTGCGTGTCAGATCGACTTTGCGCGCCCGGTTTTGCACCAGACCTATGTACTGTATATACATGTGTAGTATTGGTCGCACAATGACTTTATAAGAATTGGTCAAATTTTTTTCTGAATCGCAAAGCAGACTAGTGACCGGGCAATGACGTTGCGTTGCGCAATCACACACAAAGCATGTAGTAAAGAGAATGTTTCAGACCTGCGGCAACGTGGTTGATCTGCTAGATTATTGTCAGCTGAAAATGTTTTGTGAGAATCACAAATAGCACAGTAGTTAAGAGTGACTGAACGTGAAAATCAGGATTGATTTTGATGAATTCTTATATGGTCATTGTGCGACCAATAGCATGCAGTAGTACATTATCGGTGCCACATCACTATAAAAGACCAGCCCCGCGCATCCCTGTACGGATTTGGGGACAATACAGGGCGCCGCAGGCGCGATTTTGGAAAAATTGTCCCGTCCACAGGAAAAAAGTGCCAATTTTTGGCCTCGAAAAAGGCCATTTTTGGACATTTCAGCCCTTTTTGGGCAACTTTTTTTTATTAAAAAAAAGCAAAATCTGAGTTTCAAAAAAAAATTTTTTTTTTTAATTTTTTTTTAATTAACCACTTTTTTTTAAACAACCCTGCTCACGGGGATCAAAACGGAGTTGAGATTTTTTAAAAGTGCTCATGGCGTTGTCCAACCTCTACATATTGAACAGAATTGGAAGCGATAATTGTGAAGCCCCAGTTAGCGTACCAAGTGGTCAAGATTGCATTCCGTCGGGGACCCGCTTTAAAAACCTCGAAGTGCTTAAAAATCGCACAACAGCAGTTTATGCGGTGAAACTTAGAGAATGAATGGTTGTTTACAAGAGAATCACGCTGTCATTCTCTTCCTCCTCCCTTCCACCAGGGGATTTGAACAAAAATGTGGGCGTTTACAGGAAAAGATTGTGCAAAATCGCTCAATCACAGTATCACTTTTGCCTCCTTGTCCTAATACAATCAATAACCAAGCCTTAAAAATTAAGTTTCTTTTTCTTAACGCCCCTTCCTCGCGCGTCCAATTCTTTCTTCACGCCGTCGCACATCAACGCCACATCACCAATCGACCACGTCATCGATTTGACCGCGTCATCATTCGTCGTCGTGGCACAATCGACCGACGATTTCTTGCGAACGTGGCACTTCTTCGTGCCTTGTTTCTTCGCTTTCTTCGTCCGTCCTTTCAGCGCCTTCTTTTTCTCCCCTTTCTTCACTTTCTTTTTCTGTTTCTTATTCTTTCTTTGCTTCTTCGTCTTCTGTACATGTTCAATCTGCTCCACGGCATTTTCGTTCGATTCTTCGCAATTGCTGCATTCGACATCGGGGCTCGTGGGCTGTTCGGGTACAGAAGGGAAAATCGCTTCATGAAAAAACGACTTGATGCGTTCATGAAGATAGTCCGGGCATTCCAATTCATTGGGTAGCATCTTTGCAATCGCCCAATACAGGAAATACCATGAGTACGGCTTATGGTATATGACTGGCACTTTGAACGATATCAGATCGATTTGAGGCCAGAGTCCGGCGGTCACGCACAGGTGAATCAAAATATCCCGGAGGCTTTTCACATCCGCGGGATTTCCGCCATACGCTTTCACAGTTTCCACTAATTGCAGCACATATTTTGGCGTATATCGAATCAACTTCACTTTGGAAATAGTCGATTCATTTTATTATTTCAGTCGACATTTTATTATTTTTGAAATTCAAAATATTTGAGCCAAAAACAGCAGGGTTACGGTAGCTCTTGGCGCTACCACGCGCTCGGCCTGCGCGAAACACGAGGATCGTACCTCGCAGGAACCACCAAATCGCACAACAGCAGTTTATGCGGTGAAAAATAAAGAAAGGACGGAAGAAGAAAGCGAAGAAACAAGGCACGAAGAAGTACCACGTTCGCAAGAAATCGTCGGTCGATTGTGCCACGACGACGAATGATGACGCGGTCAAATCGATGACGTGGTCGATTGGTGATGTGGCGTCGACGTGCGACGGCGTGAAGAAGGAAATGGCCGCGCGAGGAAGGGGTGTAAAGAAAAAGAGAACAATTTTTAGGCTCGGTTATTGATTGTATCAGGACGTAAGGTGACAAAAATGGTATTGAGATTGGGTGATTTTCCACCATTTTTTTCCTGTAAACGCCCACATTTCTGTCCGTATCCCCTGGTGGAAGGGAGGAGGAGGAGAGTGACAGCGTGATTCTCTTGTAAATAATATTCATTCTCTAATTTTCACCGCATAAACTTCTGTTGTGCGATTTTTAAGTATAGGTGCCCTATCGTCAACAAAACGTGGCGTCACCAATTTGCCAGTCAGCTTATTTTTTAACCGCCACATTTCTTGAGGATGCAAGTGAAAGTGAACCAAAACATTGCAGTCGTTACTCCAACAGCACAGCGACGCGGAGACAACATGTCAGAGTGGGCCACCGACGTCCGAACTGGGCCCCGGTGAACTGTTCTACGCGGGCAACGTCACATTGAACCAAGCACTGATTGCATCCAGTCTGGTTGGTGTGATCTGTTTATTTATTTATATCTGGTGGCAGTTCTTAGGCCCATTCAGGGTGCGGCGTTGTTTGTATCGCAGCGAGACAAAGTAGGCCTTGAATGTACGAAATAAACACTTCACGCAGACAGTTGTGCTAAATATGCGATTTACGCGAATGAAAACAAATGGCTACATTAGAGGATAGGCTCCAACATTCCCAAGGTGGGTTTCGCCATTTTTTGGGAGCAAACTTCTGTTGAAAGGAGCTTCAATTAGAGGGCTTCATCACAGAATTAGTGTACGTCAACCAGAATATGCCGGTTTGCACCAGTCCTCGTGTACAAAACCGCGTGCTTTTGGTACTGCACCTCTGATAGGCCGCGACTAAAAATTGTGACCGATGACAAGTTCGCCCAAACTACAGGGTCTGTCGAGCACAACGTATATCTGGACAACAGCACGACAATACGATATGTCAAACGAACCTGCTGGCAGTTGGTATTGGTATGGCAATGTAACAAAGCAGGCCATTCCGTTGTCAGGTACCGTATTGTAGGTATACTTGTTATGAATTGTTCAATAGTTGCTGCGTCTCATGACCGCAACTTTTCACCCGGTCTCGATCACAGTCTCAATTCCGAAATTTTATGGGTCTAGTTCCGATCCCGGTCCCGAACTAGGAAGATAGTTTGAAGCCTTGTGACCAATAGTTTCAACAGTTCATTTTATCACATGTTCGCGTGCTTTTTTTATTTTTTTTCGGCAAATTTCGTGGGAGGCTGAAAATGGGATGTCTCACAGATTCAAGGAGTGTTATTTTCGACATTTTACAGCGCCCAGAAACTTACATATGAGTCTTTTTTGAAAGGGTAGTCTCACTACCAGATACACGTAAAAATATCTCCGGAGTTCCGTGATCACTGAAAAATTACGGAACACGGGAACCGGAAAACTAATCCCCGTGTGCCGGAAATCTTTTTGTGAAAGATGCAGTTATGCATGGAAATATTGCCACCAATAGTGCGCTACAGTCACAGATTTTTGCTGACATTCCGATTTTTTTCGTTACTGCGCATTGACACATAAACGTACATATAGCATCAAATCGCAACCCCAAGTGCTGCCACAATGCAGACTCGATGCAATCTTTGGACATGACATTGATTTTCAGCACGGCAATAACCGCAACACCGTTTGCCCAGCCGCTCCTTTTGGCCCATTTGTGTCTGAATCCAACAAAACATTTTATCATCTGTGTCAAACAGGCACGGACCCGGTGTGGCAGTCGGGCGAGCCCAACGAATCTGGATTACCGTCTGGCGGTCGAATGAAAACCAGTGATGGTTCGCTGTCCGATACCTTTGTGGGCGCTTCGTACAAGTTTCTCTGCGAATTTTGCTGTGAAGATCCGACAACGACCACCACCACCACCACAAGTATGTAACGTATAGGTACATACATACATACATACATACATACACCTACATAATGAGGTGGCCGGACAGTGGCTGCTTTCACAATGCGTGCGGGTTGTGGGTTGCGCGTTGTGCGGGTCAAGGAAATGCGGCCCGACGGGTTGCGAGCCAGAAGTGCTAAGTCCTCACCCGCAACCCGCAAATCCCAACCCGCACACATGCGCATGAAAGCAAAAAATGCGGACTGCGGGCCAAAGTGACTTGTTCAAACAAGCTGTAATTTACAGCAGCTGGCTGCATGTATTCAGAAGTGCGTGGATCCGAAATTTCGGCCAAAGTAAAAGTGGTCACATAATGCAGATCTAGAAAATTGGCAACAAGTCACTCAATTAAAGGGTGTGTCTAACGTCTCCTAACCCCATGTTTTTTTGGGCGGAATTGAAAGATGCCCCCGAAATGCCGCCGTGTGCAAAAAAATCGCGTCTTCTAACTCGCTAAATCGCGAAATCTTGAGGGTTACTTTTCGAATAAAATCAATTTCCGGACACAAAATTCAGACTGAGCTGACGGAAAAAAGCTACGAAGCGAAACACACACAAACCAGGTTCTATGTGTTAAATGAAACATTCATTGTGTCCACAGTCAAGCCAGCAGCCAGAGCGGTGTGTGTTGAGCGTCTACGTGCATTGTATAGGCGGCTGAGCCGCGCTTAAACATGCAATGTTTCAGCAGAAAAACGCCAAACGTGAGTAGCGCCCACTCAAAAGCGCCTGGAGTTTTGTGTCCGGAAATTGATTTAATTCGAAAAGTAACCCTCAAGATTTCGCGATTTAGCTAGCTACAAGACGCGGTTTTTTGCACACGCCGGCCTGTCGAGGTCATCTTTCGATTGCACCTCATAAAACATGGGGTTAAGAGACGTTAGACACACCCTTTAAGGCAGCTCAGATCCAATCACCAACTACATATGTACATATGCTCCAGCCAATAACAGCTGACTTGTGTGTTCAGTGATTAGGTACCAAAGTAAAACTAATGTGAAAATACGAAAGAGGAAAACCCGGCCGCTGACTTTCAGCCCCCGCTCCCAATCCGATCAACTTGGATGTGAATCAAGGTTCGATGACCGCTTTCGTTCAGCGCGCCGCTGATAAGTCGGTTGGTGGCTCTGTCATCCTGCACACGGACAACAACGCTCCGGATAGTCTGTTTTGTGGTAAGAATAGGTTTTTGTGAGATAACGTTTTCAGGTTAGGTATGCATCAGTGCTAATGTGGTGGACCAATGTTTGCTTTGGCTCAGGGTACATAAATCGATCAAGTTTGGCCTGCGCCTTGGCACGAATGAAAAAGTGAGCCAAAGCCTAAACCTAAATGGAAACATAATCTTAACCCCAGCACCACCCGGGGAGATTACAACTACATACAAGTATACTCTGGCAATTCTTTTGGGAGAAACTTTTCAACCGCGTTGCCTGATCCGTAAAGCGCGTTATGCGTGCACTGGCTACAGAAGTCACGTGACCGCTATAGCCAGTGCACGCATCATGCGCTTTACGGATCAGGCAGCGCGTTTGAAAAGTTTCTCCCAAAAGAATTGTGGGAGTATATGTATGTGCCTACATTTCAATTGCAAGACACAAAAACGCAGTTTTAAAATCGCGTCACCCGTTGGTCAAAACATCGACAAATCATCACAGGACGTTTGTGTGCTGCTAACCGTTTGGTGTGCGCGTCGATCAGCTATAAAGCATCCACCGGCTCGTGCCGACTGCACAACGCAACGTACAGCGACACGGCCCTGGTTGTGAACGATAATGGATACATGTTCTTTGATGTTTTGTATTGATTGGGTGATATGTATAGTACCCTAGTGGGTCGTCTCTTCCTTGCCACTTCGTATCCCCACATTATAGCCGGTATGCAGCTTGAAATCACAGGATATGCAATAGATATACAAGATCGTATGACTCAACCCAGTCTGCGGCAACATTTCGCGGCAGATCACTTGTGTCAATTTATATTTTTCCAAGCCATTTCTGCGAATATCACTGAGTTCAAACAACTTGATCGTGCTACGGGCATAAATGTTTTTGAAACCAATATAAATGGACACTGGTGGTCTGCAGCAAAATGCGCTTTACTGTTCACGAAAAATTTTTGGATGGGTTCTCAGCTATTGTGCGACCATGAGTACTTATTCATGCGGATGAAAGCTTTTCCCTTTTTCTTTCTCTATCTACACCCCTGCAATACTGACATAATTTGTTCCTTATTGGTGGTCGACATACTGTATATGTACATACAGTATGTACATACGTATTATATTACTGCAGACTGGGCAGCTCTGCCCAAAAAATGACTTTGTTTATATTTTTCATACACCAGACCACAATTATGAACCGCCGAAGAAGGACGACCGCCATGAACCGTTCGTTGTTCGTGGACATGTTGAACAGCAATAAGAGACCGATTTGCGTTCTAATCAAAATATGGCTTATCGAAATTTCAAAAAAGTTCAAGCACACAATCATTTCGTCAACTCAGGCCGTCAACTCACCCCTACTGCCCGCGCTCATTCAAGGCTTTTCAAGTTGACGACCAAACGTTGACGACTGCGGAGTTGACGACCAAACAATGCATAGGAAAGTACGTTGTGTGAGAAGTTACAAGTTTTGCTATGTGTTCATGTTCATCATCATTGCACTGCATGAACTTTTACATATTGATTCTGTTCAATCGACGTGCCAGTTGTCCATCCTCAACCATTCCTCCGCACAATCCATCCGGCGGATGAGTGGCCACATAGCGTTTCACTTTGAATGCCAAGTAACTGAAATACGGAATCAATGCATCGAGCAGCAAATCGATCAATCAATAAATCAACTTACAGCAGCCCACTTTTGAACATGCCGGCGAGCGCAGTGACAACACACAACACAACGACTATGCCGACCTTCAGGCCGACAAGCCCCTGATGAAATGATTCCATTCCCGATGGATCGTCTGAGGTCTTGCTTAAATACGTTTGTTTCGCAAAATGAACGCAATTGTATTGTATGTAACTCTTGATAAAGACAAGCAGCACAAACATTACTGTCATCATGATGTTCGACATAAAATCTTGGACGGTCAGCAAGAGTGCCAACACAATGATTGCTCCGGCGACCATGAGCGTCATGTCGATAATCTGCAACAAGATGTCGCATGTGTAGATCAACGAATAATTCATAACATGTCGCGCGACATCAAACCTTGTAGCCAAACAACTGCACGTTCACACCTGTACATATACACTGGCACGGCTGTATCATGGACAACGTTATTATTGAAATATATGGACAAAACTAGCGAACGAATCTTGGTAAAGTAACTTGCCATAACAAAATTTGCCAGAGGCGTTCGCACTGACGAGCCCTGGCGCCTCGGTCCGTCTGCGAAAGCAGGACGAAACAGACCAACATTACTGCACTCAGTACATTGAGCACCCGGTACCTCTCAGTTCGATTCTTGAATTCCCGATTCGTTAAACATCAACAAACACAACGACTAACCGTGACCACAATGACACCGTACAGATAGGCTGGCTTGTGATTGATCATTCCAACAACAGCCAGGATCATCACCACGACGAGGATGGCCTGAATTGGAATTTTTTGTAAAAAAAATGACAGACGAATTAACAAGCTCCGTTACGTTTCCAATACATAATCTTCATAAGTCACTTTTTTCAATTTCCATATATGGGAATACCACATAAACTAACGACATCAGGTTCTTCATTCCTTGCTTGATTGGTTAATTTTTTTTGTTTGACTGCAAGAAGCAGTTCAAGAATTTATTGAAAATATGTTGATACTGGGCGACGAATGAATGAAATAATCCACTGAATCAAGTTAGCAAGAAACTCACGCAAATTGCGCAGCTAATCGTCAGAACAAAGCTGCCATAGCCAATATTGAATCCAGAACCGATGATGCCGGCAACGGATAAGCCCGGCCCCAAGATGAGCATGATCAAGAAGCACACCTGCTGCGCCACAATATATGAGTTCAGGTTTACGCGTGTAGAAACATTTCGAAATATTGTTTTTGAGCAAAAATGATTCCCGACTTGCACCTTAACATGGCAACAGCAACATGAAGCGTCTTCATCTTTGCTAGATGGCGGTGCTGGATTGTAACCGACAACGAGTTGCACATCATTATACTGCGGCAACAGATGAACTTCGTTGGAATCAAACTCCGGTGATTCGGGTGGAGAACTGGTTTTGTCTGCTGACTGAGACATGTTTGCAATGAGTGATCTCGAAAATCTAAAAGTGATGGAATAATCATTTGAAAATGATGTTGTATATCGAACCGCGAGTTCTTCGCGGGTTTGATCAACACCTACATACATACATACAGTACCAGCTGCAACTCTGGGTGAATTCTGCCTTTACGCATGCTGCACGCGTGCGTACGCATGCACGCCTTTGACGCCTGCACCCACAAAAGTATAGGAGGCCGAATGCACCACATGCACCGCGTGCACAGTGCTGAAAAGGTCAAAGGCGTGCACGCGTGCGTATGCGTGCACTGCGCGTGCACGCGTACGTGCAGAATTCACCCAAAGTTGCAGCTGGTAGTACTGTAGGTATACCAGCCAGAGACACAAACGCTTTTCGATTGCCAAAGGTCTTTGCCATGATGTTAACAGTATCACCAAACGCGACGTAATTGAAAATAATTTATATATACCGAAGGAAGTGGCTGATAAGCGAGGGTTTCTATAAAAACAGCCACCAACAGGAAGGACACAAACTGTGAGTCACACTCTCCAACCGCTGTTTGATAAGACGCACTTGCTGCCCTAGACAGTCAGTTTTCCCTGGTCCCTATCACTTGGTTCCATAGTCGCTTACAGAACCTATACAGTACCTGTTGTTGCTACGGTGAAAGCAAACAGGATGTTTTTGGAAGTATGGCAATGACGTACGGAAGACACCATTTTCGACTGAGTTCCGACTGTTAAATTTTATTTTCGTCTGGATAAGACGTGTTCATTGTGGCGCTTGCTCATTGAGCGGGGATAAAGTTGGTTCCCATTGCCCACTCCATCTGTACGTGCCCACTGGCTTCGTGAATCAACCGTAACGATCGGTGATAAATTAAGAACTGTTCCCTCTCTCGCTCTGTATTGAGATCTGTAAAGAAGTGAGTCATGCTTGGCCTTCCTACGCATTGTCTAGAGGATTCTAGAATAGCTGCTATAGGTGATAAGATTGCGAAATGCACTTATTATGAAATAGATCCTTAGTCACCTAAAGTCCAGATATACGGATTGAATAGGAAGTGGGCGTGCGTGGGAGACTATATGTTATGACTACCGATGAGTAGTCTGTCTGATCCAATTAGCCATGGTGTCTGGCAGAAACCCTATATAAGAAGCAGACTCCATATCCCAGGATCACTTCAGATACAAAGGCCAAATCAAAGCATCATCCATATATCCATCATGGTACGTACATATATACCAAACCCCTTGCGCAGGTTTGGTTTACCGCACCGTAATACCCATCACCGTAATCCCATTGATTGTATTGTATTGTGCGCACCCTTACCTTGATTACAGTATCCCAATAAATTATCTATACCGTAACCTTGGTCCTCTTATTTTACCATAATAATTTAAGACTGGCAGTCCTTATTCTACCGTTATACTAGGAGAACCCACAAAGAACCCAGCCGTGTTCTTTACACAACCGTTGTCAATATATTTGTGTTAAAAACATATTATCTTGCTTGGAAGAAGAATGGACACTGGATAGTGCCTCCCTTGTCTTATTATGTACATCAGTTCTTCAAAAACTTAATTACTGGCTTGGTTATCTTTTTGGCTATGCTTGCACCCCGATGCTTTCATTACAAAGCGCTTAAAAGGCTCGTGATATTCATTTTATTTTGATGAAACCATACTGTACAAAAGACGTGAATTGCATGGCAATAATTATACCAAATTCAGAAAACAAACAAATTTATGACACATCAGGAGCGGGAAAGCATTTGCCTAATTGTTCCGTGTAACCATCACAACATAAATACTGTATGCTCGGCGAGGATGTACGTTTCTCGCACTTGTAGAAGAAATGGCTGAAAAGTGGAATGTGTGCGCTTTGCTGCCAAACTGTGAATGTCTCCATTATGCGAGTCATGTGACTAAAAGCACACGACCTGAATGCGGCTAATTTCACATTTCCCTCTGCCCTGCCTGACAGGCATGCGTGCCACAGCTGGCCGTCTAATTCGCTGTTTTTAATCGAACCGATAAACGTCCATTAGCCATCCATCTGACCGGGTACACCGGCTAAACTTTCCAATGTTGATGATCGGCACCGAACGGGGGGCAGGGAGGGTCAAATTTAGCACTCGCACCCGGTGCCCATTGTCGTCAGCCAAAACCTCGTCCTTCACAAAATGAAACTGACGGAATCCTTCCCTCCAATCTCCCTTGCACTCACATTTTACACGTTCGATCTCCATCCCTTGTTCTGCCAGCGAATCGTTGACTCGGCGATGTCATCCAAGTCACAAATCGACCGTCATCAATGTAGAACTCGGTGTGCCGTCGTCTGCGTGTGCCACTGATTGACATGGATTTTAATATATTTGCTTTTTAATTTAATTTAACATAACGCAACGTTGTACACCAATACACCAATGATAACCAACATGCGTTCATTATGTGTGGCATTCGGTGCACTCGACCACATTTCGTACGGGATCACTCTGTCACCTTCGTTCACTACTTCCATGTCGCGTGGATCCCATCTCACGTCCGTGCCTGATGAATCAGGCACACATTTGAGGGAGTTGTGGTTTTGAACAAGACACTGGACCACTGGGCTGTTTTGTGAAACATCAGCCAGTCCAACAAGCTCCACCAACCGGGTCTGCTGATCATGTCAATGATGATCGGTCGAACCGAATCCGAGGTTCTGGCAAGAGCGGCGCTAAAAAAAGGCACACATTTTTCGAAGCGACTGCAAGTCGTTATCGCATTTTTATATCGTAAAAACTGATGAACAAGCTGCAAAAAGAAACCAAAAAAGCATACGAACGCAGTTCTGTTGTAGAACCGTTGTCTCGACATGATCATCATACAAGGCGCCAACACATGACCAGCACATTCACCGATTTCACTCGTCGGCGCCTTTGGTTCGATGCACGCGTTTGGGGCACACGGTGTGCGAGACATGTAAGCCATGCTGTAAAGGCCAGTGGAGGAGTCGGTTGAGGTCGAGAATTCTTTGCTTGGTGGCATGGTTATGTATGTATACGTTAAGTACAGGCAAGCGCACGTGCGCTTTTTTGCAAGCAAGCTGAAACGCAGTTAGTGTAGTTCATCTGGATTTAATCACACTACAGCAGGAGCTCATCCGCTAAAGGGAATCAGCAAACAATTCTCACACGAAACACTATAGATAAACACACGTTTCGAACTGGGAACAACACGTCTCTCGATCAGTACCCGACCGAAATCCAGCCTCCTCAAAAAAGGTTTACAATTTTGTTGCGTCACTTTGTATGTAATCCGTCCATCTCATCATCACTCACCCACATGCGCCACCACTGCCGGGACACGATCGCATCCTAATCCTCTGTCCACACCCTCCACATGTCCGAGTGCATCGTGTCCATTCACCCCACGCATTCCACTGGGATGTGATGATTGGTGCACTGGTTGTCCACACAAACGTTTCCTACATGGGTGGCTGATGTTTCATGAGAGCGACTACACGAGCATTCTAGGTGCCGTATCAACTTTGAAGACAGATGCACTACGACTGAGACCGTGCAAAGGAACGTGCATGATGTTTTGTTTGGGTCTTATTTTCGTTAAAGTCGGGTGCGCGCTAAATGCGACTAGCGTGAACGTTTGCATGTCCACCTATAGGGTACAACATTCCCCTTCCCCCCCCCCCCCCCGATATTCCACGCTGATAGAAATTAATGCTGCGGCTCTACGGCAGAGTAAGGTGCGCGAGTATGATTTTTCTTTGCTGAGCCGTGGTCGCTACAGTGATTGCCTTCAAATCGGATACGGCCCATAGAAAAAAGCTCTTGCGCGGGTACAAGCGTGACCAGGGTTGAAAAAAAAATTTTTTTATTAACGAGCTTTTTTTTAAAAAAAAATTTTTTTTTTGATTTTTTTTTTGACGAAAATTTTTTTTTTTTAAAAGAGTGTGCGACGCGGTGGGAAAGATCTACCTTTTTTTTTAAATTAAAATTTTCCCCCGCCCGCTTTCGGTTGCGTGGTTTTTTTTTTCTTTTCTCTCTCTTCTTGGTGCTTTTTCTCTTTTTTTTTCTTTTTTTCGTCCTTTTTTTTTTTCTTTTCTTTCTTACCCCCCTACATCTTTACCCCACTCTTTGTTTCCGTCTCTTTTCCCGCCCTTTTTTTCCCGCTTATTATTTATTGTATGTAGCATTTCTTCCGGTCACCATCTACAGCGCGCCGCCCGTCCGTTTGGGTTTGGAACGGTGCGGGGGGCCGGGCTTTTATCTTCCCCGCACAGAAAACTTTTTTCGACTCTTTTTTTTTCCCCTTTTTTTTTTTTTTTTTTTTTAAAAAACAAAATTTAATTTTAAAAAAATATTTTTTTTTTTTTTCTTTTTTTTTTTTTCCAGCGTGACACTACATTAGAGCTATTTATATGTTCGGTATGTATACAACAAACTAACCTGGGGTGTTGTGGTTTGTATGACTTGCGTTGTTGTAGATGGTCTAAGCACAAACGGATTTTCATCAGACTCTCCCCACAGGCCGCCCAATCTTCGCACGTGCGGCGAGCCGCTTCCTTCTGAGTAAAGTGATGTTTCATGACAATGTAATTGCTATGACAACAGTTTCAAGACTACTAACCATGCTTGTATCTGATCATAAAGCGACCCCGATAGTTCTGAAAGTCCGGCACGTTTCGCAACAAAACAACAACAATGTCTGTTCCTGATATAGTGTCCATCGGGCGAGCGCAGCAGAAACGCGGGCCTACGAATTTGCGGGACAACTTTTTTCCCAGGGTTCTGATATTGTTTCAATGCAATCAACAGAGAAACAATTTATTGATACCAGTGACTGTTAGTTTTCCGCTTTTGTCTTTTGTTTTGATCTCGACAAAACTTCGGCAAGTGTCCTCGCAGTCGAAATCTAGCGTCAGAATCTCGACCTCAATGTTCGTTTTTGATGGACTCTAAAACAGTTTGTGGAAATTTCCGCAAAAAGAACGATAATAATGTTCAGCTAGTAAAGCAGTTCAAAGAATTACCTTGATGACCCAGTTGCAAGTTTCATGCAAATCACGAGTCTGAAGGTTCTGCCATACATTTGTGGTTTTCAGAAGTCCTCCGCAATTATTCGAGGGTTCTGAGTGGATTGGTTGCCCATTTTAAATGTTTCACAAATGCTGAACATGTAAATCCACGTACATACCATGTTGCCTTGACAAATCAGGCTCAGTGCAGAATTGTCCACCCAGACCAGACGGGCAGATA
The DNA here is from genome assembly GCA_030248065.1 of Rhynchonema sp. JSB1_4. Classification (NCBI taxonomy): domain Eukaryota; kingdom Metazoa; phylum Nematoda; class Chromadorea; order Monhysterida; family Xyalidae; genus Rhynchonema; species Rhynchonema sp. JSB1_4. Next base: position 32,335 of record JASAMV010002251.1, read on the forward strand.
CAAGTGGAACAATTGTTCGGATTCGTATAACCGCCATTTTCGCAGAACAACTGACGCGGGCACACATCTGCAACAAGTGCGTCATCAGTGCGACTATAGCTGATGTTTCACAAGCTACGTAGATTAACACAAACAGTGCTGACTTGTACAACCAGCTCGTGTGTGTTTTTGGGGTCACTTGGCCAGGTGCATTGACGTGACGATGACCTATAGGTAATTCACCGCTTCGAAACGGCCAACCAAAAACACAAGTCACACACAAGTCATCCAACGATTGTGGTGCTCGTAGCACACATAGTGCATTCATCACTCGACTGATGCCGTCTCACTATTTGGCATGAGACAGAGGCTACGTCAGAGACGAAGCGCACGGTCTGCAGCACAGTCACAGGGAGCAAACACATTGTATAGTCCAGCCACGAACTCATGAGACGACTTTTTTTTGAAATTGGCTTGTGCGGATCCAATAATGTTCTGGTTCCACGTATTTCGGAAATGAAAGAAAGAGAAATGCATGTATTTTTTTAAAACACGCTCTCCACCTCGGTGCGTAACTTCCCTTTTGACTCCCAAAACATTTGTGTGTTGAACAACTGTTCGCGTAGCACGCAACAAATTGAGGTCAGCCAGCTGGAACTTGTCATCATCTCTCTCGGTCCAATCTCTTTCTTTTGTTTGCGAAAACACGGTGCATTTGTGATACTAGCCAAGCAAGCTTTAAAAATGTCGTCTCATGAGCTAGTGGCTGGATTATACATACACGGATCATCCACTCACATCTACAATACATGTTGTTCATTTGCATGACGTCAATAAATGACGGCTCGTCCCGTTGTCCTATCGTGTTCATATAATGCTCGTCGAACGTATTGATCGTGCGCAAGTCCCAGTCTTGGCTGAATGCCTGAATATCAAGGTGGAAAGCGACTCGTTTCAAACCAGGAACTGACCACAAAATTTTCCATTTACCTTCGGACCATAATGCATCACGCTGCCCAAGTCATATCGCGCTCCCATGTGTTCCAATTCGTCCCAACTGCGTCTTGCGAATTGACCTATACGTATAATTGTTCTCCGTCAATATCAAAAAAGTTCAATTTTTGTCTGAAACAACAAACGTACCTAATCCAACCGGTTGCACGTTTCGTGGCAGAATGTAGATGTAATCGTCACGGTCGGGCCGGGATTGTTCGTGCCAGAAGCCCATCGCGTGACCAATCTCGTGAGCGATTATGCCCAACTGAAATTCTTATGGTGTGTGGGAACACAAATGTGACCGGTGGTTCAGCTTTTCAGCAGAGCAAGTCCTGCCCTTCACCTACCCTATCACACCGTTCTCCGATTGATATCAGCTGACGGCCGCCGTTACGCCCGACGTTTGAGTAACAGCTGTGCGTGAGAAGACACGTTTTTCCAGCATTGAAAAGAGGGATTTTTCATCAAAACGGAAACGAATAATTGGTGGAATTTTTTCGTTCTCACCCATGTCCCTTGATGAACAACAAATAGTCCTTGCCGACTCCGTCCTCAACAAATCGCAAACACGTTCGAGATTGCCAGAAATCGACGGCGTCGCGGATTTCGCGACGCCAGACTTCTACAAATGGTGAATAATTGCGATTAGATCGCCCTGAATGAACAAGGAAACCGAGTTTTCACGTGACCAGGACCGACCGTCTCGATCAAAAAATTTATACGGAATCTTTCGCGACTGCCATCGTTTTGTTGGCGTTTTCTCCACTTTTCGACGGTATCGACGACTTCGAGCCGAATTCGGGTCGAATTTGTCGACCAGTTGCTTAGCCTGTTAGATTCACTAAAATCGATTTCAAATGGACACTAAAGTTTGGATAAAAGTCAACAAACCTGAGATTCAGTGAGCAAGATGTCGCTTTCGAACAGGTCGGCTCGCATGGCTGTGTTCACCGAGAATTCAGTGAGATCGGCAACGTCCGCGGCCAGTTGGCTGGTATCGGGCACCGTCTGGAGTTTGTGAAAGTCTCATGGGCAACGATCTCATGTGAGAAATGTGAAATGTATTTTCAACACGTCTTCAGACTTATGCCAAATTGGAGTCCCAGAAAGAACTTCAACCTTGAACCGCTATAGTACTCATGTGGATGCAATCTTCATGTTCCGGTCCCATCACGGTGTAATTAGAGTATATAATTTTTATTCTTTTCATCACGAAAACACTGTGAAACTGAAGAATATGCTGAATACACAATCAAGGCTTCCAGTGATGTCGTCACATCTTGTCGTCAAATCACATACTATCGCGCTCATTTGGGGCTCAGCTCATGTATTATTGGTTGTCTGACGACTTCATTTGAATGACTTGACGGCAAAACTACATATCAGCCATCCTTAATTGAAACGGTTGTCCTGAGATGAGCCATCTCTCATGCACCAAATGTGTTTATCTCTACAGTATTTATGCTTACCGGGTCAATGCCTCTAGATTGCGCCACCTTCCGTCGATATTCCTTCAAGTACCGTCTCACCACTCTGTACTTGCCATCTTTATAAATGTCACTGTTTTGCAATTCACGATCGAGGGGATTTCTGAACAGCTGAAATGGGAAAGGGAGCAGTCATTCTTCGTCAAAAGCGTTTTGTTCCCCATTCGTCTTTGGCCGGTCCCAGTGCAAAACCAGAATCCACAACATTGTGTGCGCAGATGTTGCGAAATTATTCAACGCACATTGCCGCTTAGAATCGCCCACACAACAGAAAACATTGTTTGCGAAACTCTGACGCTCGCTCAACGCTGTCTGCTGGGTTGACAAGCTGAGCGAGTGTCTTCATCAGGTCGGAATTTTTTAACAACATTGAAGATGATAAGACGGCTTCAACAAAAAATGAATTTTGTTAAAACCAGGTTGTCAGTGCTGTGATGGTATTGGTGTCTGCGTCACTCTCACTGTTTTATTCCCAATTCCAAGTTTTGTCAGCGTCACAGCCAGCAAAACAGTTGATCGAAATAGTGCACCAAACATGGCTGAAACCGTTCGTTTATTTATGTGCTCAGTTCTCAATCGATGTAGATTGTGTTCGAAACAGGAAAGTAATCTGGTGAACAATGACGTTGAACTGGCACTCAACTGGAACGGACCAATTATGCCCGAGGTCATCTTGCCAACTTGCCAGCTTGAAGTTTTGCTCGATTCCAGAGAGTTTGTTGCGAAAGAACTTATAACTTCACCTGGGCACAATTTTTAGAAGTCTAAGAAGAAAACAATCCCACCCCAACTGCTTGCCGACAATCTATGGACGAGGCTGATTGTCGCTCCTTACATACGAGAATGGAAGGACCGACAAAATCTGATGTTGGTCTGTCGAGAATTCCACAGGTTGGCTGCGCGTGCGAGTTTGTCAGTATTTTCAGTCATTCCACTTTGTTAGTTTTGCACAAAGCGTTTCAATCTGCAGACAGTTGCACGCGTCGGACGCTTGGCGTCACGTCACACATCTGCGAATCACGCACACGTTCTTAAGCCCAGCCATGTCAGAATTAGAGATCGACAACGGACACACAGCACTGATGTACTTTCATGGTTCGATCATTAGCGTTTACCTATGTACCTGACGAAGGTGCCTAAAAGCTCCACTCCGCCAAAAACTCAGCAATGTTGGACCGGCCCATTTTTGGCGATGTACCCGGCAACGTGCTGTCGGAATTGTGTGGCAAGGCCGTGTCGTCCTAACCCCGGTCCGATTGGCACCTCTTGAAGCCAAGCATGAAAATTGATTGTGCGAGATAATTGTGTACCGTTTTACCACGAATATTTCTTGCGAAAATGTGGACGTTCAACAAGGCACTTGGCTCATGAAGATGGATGTCTTGTTTTTGACTGCGAATATTTGCAAACTGATCACTCTGATTACCATAAACGATGTGACTTTCAAAAGTGTATTTATAGAACATTGCGCCCCTCCGCCCAGCCCAGTGCAGTTGGATCGTTCGGTGTTGCCCAGTTGTACCCACATTCACACACTGATTCTTGATGAGCTGTCCGTCATTGACCAAGAGATTGTGCGTAACTTTCGTCTGATGCCAAGATTGCGCACTCTACGATTTGAAATTGATGGTAGGTGTTGGATGGCTGCGTATCGTGTCTGTGATCCTTACATGCACTGCAATTTCTGGTTATTGGTAGCACAATGACTTTATAAGAATTGGTCAATTTTTTCCTGATTCGTAAAGAGGGAAAGTGACGGGGCAATGACGTTGCGTTGCGTGATCGCACACAAAGCATGTAGTAAAGAGAATGTTTCAGACCTGCGGCAACGTGGTTGATCTGCAAGATTATTTTTAGCTGAAAATGTTTTGTGAAAATCACAAATAGCACAGTGGTTAAGAGTGACAGAACTTGAAAATCAGGATTGATTTGATGAATTCTTATATGGCCATTGTGCGACCAATATCAGAGTGGACTATTTGTATAGGTCGACCAACTGACTACCAAGTAGTTGTTGCTTTACGCTTAAGCTCTCAGAGTCAGCAAGACCCGTGTTTGGGTGTTAAAGTTTAGGTTGCCACAAAATTACGATCCCTTCTCACAGGCCACACACCACTGGAATCCTTGCAACGAGTGCTGCAAGTGTTCGACGGTACATCAATCGAGCTGCAATTTTCAATGTCAGGTGACCGTCAGCGAGATACCGATTACATACGGGCACTAGCTAAACACACAACGCGCTTGCGTGCGCTCACATTGGTGCGGCTGTCATGTGATTGGACGACGTTGTTTGATGTGTTGTTGCGTCGACCGCCGACCGGCCTCGAATCGCTCATTGTTGCATATTGGATGTGCTGCCACAATAAAGATCGCGTGTTGTTCGCCGACAAATTTGTCGAGCTGCTCAACACTCAGCAGCAAAGCATCCGCGCATTAGCATGCAATGGTTGCGCAACGTCACTCTGGTTGCCCCGCGTCCACGACCGCCTCACTGAACACCTGCGTACAATGCATCTTGATGTTGATGTTGATGAATTTTCAGCGATCGCTGAGAAATGTCCGCGCGTCAATTTGTTTCTGTTCAGCAGTAGTTTGGGATGTGTCCCTCGAAACAGGCAAGAGATTGCTACCGTAATCGACCTGCTCAGCCATTCCCAGCAGCGACGGGAACCCGTTGTGCTGCAGTTTCCCTATGGTATAATGGAATACATTGAGAACAGCCCGTACGGCGGATGGATGCATTCGATACTAAATTCAGAATGGAATGAGACGTTCGAGACCCATTTTGGCGATCGCTTCAATAGTGTGGTTGAAACAGCGGACTCGGAAGGCTCAAACAAACGCACGCACGCTTTCTTGATTGACAATCGTGCCTATCAAATCATTTTCGTAGCTTAAGATTTTCGTGGGTTTGTGTATTTTTATCTTTTTATATTCTGCAGATTATTGTACATCAATTGCTGTGTGAAGGTTGTTCCTTGGGCGCCGTTAGATGCTGATGGTTTTTGGGAGATATCTCGATATTGTGGTGTTTACACGAGAAATAGGATCTGCTCGTTTTTCTTTTCTGGAAGTTAATGGGCTAGAGGTGTTCGCATCGACGAAGCCTGGCAGCTGTGCATCTACATACAGGCCGAAACGAGCAAATCATTCACTGCTTTGTCCACATGCATTTTGGTTTCCGAGTTTTTTTTGCATTGCCTTAAGGCTTAACCCGTTTCTCACATTCATCTCCAGTTTTTGAATTCACACCGTGGGTTACAAATGAGAAAAAATAAAGCTAATAAATCTGTGGCGACTTGCGTTGTTCGGGTCGTCGTCGTCCGTATAGCCGTAATCGTAGTCGCCATTCTGTGTGGCCAGGTCGATCCCGTCCTGAACGGCCTCTTGCACAATGTCGGATATGTAGTCGGCCGGATTGATTCCATCCTTGACAGATCCCCCTCGATTTGGGTGTACACCCCCGCGATTTGGGGGTGCGCCCCCTCGACTCGGACCCGGTCCGGCCCGACTCGGTTGCGCCGAGCCGACATTGGAGCCTGGTTGCTGCACCGGCGGCGGCGCTCCGTTGCGAAATGGGTTTCCGCCGCTTTGGAGAGCGCTCTCGACGCCACCCGCGTTCTGGAACGGGTTTGCGGCGCTGTTCTGTAGACCCTGAAAGGAATCGCAGAGTCGATATTATTTGCAGTGCGAGACAATCGATTTTAAAAATTGCAATGATAACGGCTATCTTTGCCAGCTAGATATGTGATTACAATTTTCTGCAGCTCAGCAAACCTGTGCTGTTCCTCCACTGTTCTGCAATCCCTGAGGCGCTACATTTTGCGGCGCACCGGCGTTCTGAAGGCCCTGGAATAAACGATGTTTGAACTTTTGCAACAATTAGAAACCATAGGTTTTTTGTCAACGACAAAAGTTTTGAAAAAAACGTAAAACCTGTGGTGCTCCTCCGCTGTTCTGCAGTCCCTGAGGTGCAACGTTTTGTGGCCCACCAGCGTTTTGGAGAGCGCTTTGCGGTACGCCGCTGTTTTGAACGCCCTGCGAGGTGATTGTGACTGTTTGTGTGTTCTGATAGCGTTTCTTTCAAATTTGTTGAGTTTGTATATTTCAATAAAATAATGGCTACCCACCTGAGGTGCTCCACTGTTCTGCAGCCCCTGTGGTGCAACGTTTTGTGCGGCCGACTGAGCTGGTTGCCCTTGAGCGGCATTTGCTGGAGAAACAATAGCGTCGGAGTTAGCGTTATTTGTGGTTTCAAAATAAAATCAACTCTTTAGCTCTCTTGTGTGCCTAATTTCATAGAAAAAAAACAGAATTTCAGAAGTACTATTACTATTACTGAAATTTGACCATTTCATGCAATAACAATTTGAGGCAATTACAGGATCACTGAGGGTTTTTTTAGAAAACGTGTCTGCAATAAATGGCAGGGCGTTTCACCGACGGAATTGACAAATCCGTAAAAATCCTACTTTCGAAAGTTGACACCTTTCATTACCGGAGTTTTCAGCTGTTTAAAAAGAGCTACATACATAGATATTCAAAGTGGATAAAATTAAGGTTGATGATGTTTGACGAGTCAAGAGAAAAAACCTGATCCAATTCAGTCACCGGGTGACTTTTAGTGGAAAAATTTTCCACACACTACTGCACACACAGTATGTATTTTACCGATAGGCCCCATGTTTTCTCTTCGGGGATTTTATAAAACAACAACAAGTACCTATATGTATGTATAGTACCTGCCGGGCCGTTGGCCGAATTTGACACATCTGACAGCGGTGGTGCTCCATTGTTGTTCTGCGGATTGTTGGTCTGCTGCCGCGTGTGGCCGCCACCCGTCTGAGTGCCGCCACTGCCGAAAATGGCCAACGCACCGAGAGTGAAGATTTGGCAACGTGCCAGACAACACAACATTGACAACACGACCAAGACTCGGACCTGTCGGCTGCTGGTGGCGTGCATTGTGCGGATATTCTGAAAGGACAGCGATCGGTCGCAGACGCACTGGCGTATTTAGGGGCTGCTTAGGGGCAAGCAGCACTCCCCCAGTTTCAGGGGTGCTGATCAGTCCCTCTCTGAAATGACCCAACACTAACTGGTAAGCAACAGTTTTCAGAAAACGACTCATTGCACAGCAAAAAATGCACCATTTTTACTCTGGCATACATTATGTAGGTATAGCTCAAATGCCAAAAAATCACGCGCCACCAGGCATTTTATGGTCAGGTTTGACTGGCGCCCACAAAAAAGGCGAGATTGCGCGCGCTTCGCAGCTTGTGACAAAACCTCGGCTGTAACCTCTTTCAAAAGACAACTTTACAACGAGCAGTATGTAGATTAAATGAGTTTTTAAAACAGAAACAAGCACCGGATAAAAAATGACTTTTAACTTTACAGCACCCACCCCTTAAATTCAGACCTATGTACGTACATACATATGTAATGTACACCGTATTTGTGTATGTACATATACGTACCTCCCCGCGGACTCCGTGATCTGTAATTCACAAAGCCACAAAAAATGATTTCAGAGCTGGCAAAAAAAAATCATTATGATGTCATACCGGATAGGTGATCGCGAAGCTACTATCTCTCCAGTAGGTAATAGATCTGAACTGAACATTTGAAGCACCAGCAATTCAAAAATTGAAGAAATGCGCTATGCAAAGCGACTAATTTCTGTTTTTTAGCTACATGTCTTCGAGATCGTTGTTAAAATGGAAGCCCGCAGACAGCATTGTATTCCTAATTAACTGTGACAACGGGTCTTTTAACATCATTTGCTCCGAGAACAAATCAAAAAGAACAAGATCAAAGAAATAGTTTTCACCGTGCGACAAGACTGCGCATTAAGAACAGGAGTCACCACACCACCAAGCGCGTCGAGGGAGAGCAGAGGTCTTTTAATGTGTTAATAACATCCATCATGAAGTTACTTTTTCTTGTTTTCGAAGCTGTCGTCCTAAAAAAGCGCTATTCTGGACGTGGAATGACGTTCACGCCGAAGAGGGTCCTTGTTCGTTACCATTAAATCAGCAACAAATTGTGGGTTTTGGCAGGTTTTTTCGACGTCAGACAAGGCCTCCTCCGCACCAGGAGGTAATAACACAACAAAACACGAAAGCAAACGCTTGTAAAAAATTAAAGACGAACTCTTTCATCAATTAGAAATATTGTTTAAAAATCTTTATTTTGTCTTTTGCTGCTTGAACATAGTGACGATTTTATTAAGAGCTGCAAGCAGGCTTATTCTAATGTGGTCTACGCACGTTTTGTGCTGACGCAGTGGAGTGTTTGTTGTCGTCAACACATTCGTCGCACTATCCATGGGTGTTGTATGCCCGTTTTCAATTCTACAACGCTCGCTGGGGCGCTGCTCTATAGGTCGCTGTAGTTTGCACGTAAACCAGGTGCATCGCATAAAACATTGTTGCCCAAACTGCGCGCAAACGCGAATATGGGCAGATGCGTAGATTACAATAGAATTTGCCGCAAAGTAGACCAACTAAGGCCATTCCCGGCCTGAGCGTGCATGTATTTTTTGTGGCTACGTTTGTCAGGTGAATGAAACAGGTTTCATTAAAAATCGATGTTTTAGCATTGATTGACCGTGTGTTATTCGTCGCGAGAACTCAGGCCAATTTGTAAAAGCATAAATGCACAGCGTGTATGTATGTAACTTGTAGATTGAACTTATGGATGAGTGCATGCAATGTTTCTCTTGTTTCGTTGGAGAAAAGACTGGCACATTTGTAACAATAGTGTTTTTTTTAAATGTCAAACCAAGATTGGTGATGTTGATTTGTAATTACTTAATATTCAAATACGGCTAAAAGGCTACCTTACCCCCAAATGATGTAACCTGCAACTTCGATGTTCCCACAGTTTGCAGAGGGGCCACTTCGAGATGAAAGTTTGAAACCAGTAAACCAAAATAGTCGACGTGTACGATACATACACACACCCATGCACATACTTATACTATGTTGGTAAAAAAAATCACGAACGGCAGTTTCAATAGAGCCTCGTTGAGTCATCGTGTCGTGTCGCAAACATGCGAGAGCAGCTACATCTTTAGACACATAAAAATGCGCATCATAATTCTCGTCAAAGTGCTCCGTCTAGCAGACTGTCATATTGTGATCACAGTTTTTGCTTCCTTATTGTCGCTGTTTTCGTGTATCGGGATTGTCCAGTGATTGTACATGTGTGTGTGTGTGTGTGTGTGTGTGTGTGTGTGTGTGTGTGTGTGTGTGTGTGTGTGTGTGTGTGTGTGTGTGTGTGTGTGTGTGTGTGTGTGTGTGTGTGTGTGTGTGTGTGTGTGTGTGTGTGTGTGTGTGTGTGTGTGTGTGTGTGTGTGTGTGTGTGTGTGTGTGTGTGTGTGTGTGTGTGTGTGTGTGTGTGTGTGTGTGTGTGTGTGTGTGTGTGTGTGTGTGTGTGTGTGTGTGTGTGTGTGGAAAGCCACTGAGCCCATTATTTTGCAAAATGGAATCAACCGCAGGAGTCCCAAACTACGGTATGTATTGCCCGCGTGGGACAACGACTCAATCCATTCGCTCAATTCAATTCAGTCCGCACTCTACATAATACAACAATCCAATCATGCTCAAATCTTGTTCAAATCGTTCGAAACAGTCCCAGAGCCTCCATGCGCAGTCAAACACAACCGCACACAGCACAAAAATAAATGCTTGCGAAAATCCGGTTCGCACATTCAAGTGTAATCATGTCCAAATCCTCTGCTTGCGACCACAGCCAAAGCCACTTATACCAACCAATGTATATCAGGGCACTACCATGCCTCGTGCGTCAACAGTTTACGCAAGTGCGGTTCTTTGCTAGGCTTACTGTGTTAACCCTAACTCGGGCTTTGATGGCTTTAGACAGTCCTTGCTTCAAGCCTAAGCCTGCTCATAGCATTGCATACGCTCTACCCTGGGCCAGGATAGAGTACCCTGGCATAATTTCGGTTGAGGTGGTAAAATAGGCACTGCAACAGGTGTCCACTATGACGTACAGTCGACTTTCTCTAAAGTGAACATGGTGAACTCTCTGCACTGTGAACGACTTTCCGGTCTCCAATACATGCACCATTAGCCTCCTAATTACTGTTCTGTATAGTGAATATTCTGCATAGTGAACAAAAATAACGGTTTCGATCGATCCACTATATAGAGAGCCGACACTGTACATCAATTCACATGGACACACATGACACAGGCCCAATCGATATGGGTTTGCTTGTACCGTGCTGTCTTTTGCGAGAGCGTCAGCCAGGCAGGCAGGCAACTGCATGGTTCAAGCGCACGAGTTACGTCGTCGGTCGTGGCAGCAGTTCGACGGCTTACAACAGCCAGCATACATGTGCGCGTTGCGTAATAGGTGCTCGCGCAAGCCACACAACTCGCACTGCTGCTGCAGTCGCTTGCAAGCTGCACGTGAGCCACGCGTTTGCGCATGTGGCCTCAGTGCTGTATGCTTGCCAGCGTGTGCGGGTGCGAAATTGTTTCATGCCACACACACGCGCGTGTCCGAGGACGTTTCACAGACTGCCTGCCCGAACTGGAACCGTTTGTGGCTGCACATGGGAAAAGAGCTGGTTCGCGGCCGTGACTCAAGCAAAATTCCATGTATAGTGCGTTGTGTTGGAGAGCTCGCGGGCGCAAAAAAGTACCCAAGGTTCCCGTCGCATAGCGCGTGTTGAGCGTCCAAGCGTACTGGCGTGAGGTTCTGGCTTGCTTGCCCATCATGAAAAGAGTCCAAAGACTGAAGGAGTATGTACCTTGTAGGTTGGTGTATATGTAGCTGTACTGTAATACGACTGTACCTTCGCTCTCTCTCTCTATTCTGTCGTGTGTATATTTGTGCGGCATTTTTCTCGCTTTGCAGTTGCTGCTGTGCTCTGTGTTCGGTTCTGTCTCACTTTTCAGCCATCGTCAGTGCGCAAACGCGCCGGGCCATTTCGTTATTTTGTTTGAGTGAAAGGACACTCGCCTGCCCATGCCTTCCCATGTACGCACATGCACACAAGTCGCAAATGTATGTACTCTGTATTTGTGTGTTTTTGGAGGAAGCATATTTAACGAATGTGACTTTTACGTGAGGCACCACTCTAGCCACACACATTTTGGCGTGACTAAAAATTTTGTTTCGGCGCATTTTCAAGCATGCGTGTTTCGAGATTTGTTTTTGGCAATCATGTCGTTCGACATGATTATAGCTTCGCAGCTGGAAAGCGTTTTCGGGTTCAAACGGAAATTGGGGTTTTCTGATCGAGATTCTTTTTGCAATTTCGATCAGATTTGTACCAGGTCTTTGCCGTGCATAATCTCGCGAACCAAATTAAAAGGGCCCCAAATCCGCGCCCCGCCCTGGTCTATCTATATGTATCGATACCTTCAGCTTTTCATGCTTTTTTCTGGCCAAAAAAGTCTTTTCACAGGACGCTACTTTTTGTGGCATCAGTCAGCAGCTGCGCATGTGCACACGCATGTGGTTGTGGTTTCACTTGATGATACTCTTTTTTTGGCACGCTGCTCGCCGATTTTCACGAGGGCGCGCGCCCGTCCGGCCCGTTCCAGATGACAGGCGCGTAAAACAAGGAAGTTGAGAGTGTTCCTTTGGGTAAACTCTTTGAGCATACCTTGCAGTTGCAGTAGTTTATTTATAACACTCACCAGGTCTTGATCCAGAAGCAGTTCGTATGCGCCTTGGGTGCATCATATGTATTCATTGTGCTCGTGTCGCCACAAATTCGCAAGCCTGGATCTCTATAACTCCATAAAAATATATGTATAGCGTGTACAAAGACAAGGAAGTATCCAAAAATACAGTACATTCAAACTACGGAAGATACTGTTATTTTGTATCATGTCAGCTAGTCAGCGCACGATGTTGGTGCTTTATTACTTATGTACATACCGTATTTCGATGGCGTTGTTTGTTTCACCATTTCGACATATACGGTGACTCGAAGAAAGACGCCGGGTGTGGGGCAATATGTCATCATTATTGATGCTGAGCTAGCGCGTACCAAACCGCACTTTCTTATGGTTTCGGATGCTTATGAGCACAAAATGTACGATTATTATGGGGATTGTGACATGAATCGACCTACAATTCGGGCTCTATCAACTTACGCTACTTGCGATTTGATTGACTTTCCATCCTACAAACTACAGTCAGAACGTCAGTATCGTCAGGTCCTGCTTTGGGTGGAATTTTCGAAACGGTGTAAAAGGTCAGTTGGGTGTAAAAGTCGGTCGAAAGCTCGGTCGGCGTAGCTCGGTGTAAACGTGAAACATTGCCTGTTATTAACGTGGAATGTTTCAAGTTTACACCGAGGTCTATCACACTGAGCTGTCGACCGAGCTTTCCACCGACCTTTACACCCAATAACTTCAGATGCCAAGATTGTCATGCTTTATGGCAACACGCTGAACTTCCCCATTTGGGTACAATAATATTTCTCGTTTTTCGCCCTGTTCACAACAGAGGAACACTATCAGCAGTTCCATATGAGACCTTGATGTGTCTACCACCATTACTCAGGATTTACTTCCAGACCGCATAATATATCCGACATTTTCAACCATAATTTCTCAACACGCAGCATTCCGTCAATAAAATTCGCTCAACCGGCCAGTTGAATCATCACAGCGATTATCTAATCCGAGAGCTGCACCGGACTGAATTTGCCAATATTACTGCGCCAACAACTTCATGCAACCAGTGCGTGTCATTTTAACTTTGTCGTTTTTTGTTTCCGATGAAGCTTTTGAGATATGTATACTTACAGTAGAGTCAACAGTTGCTTTTGTTGATGCCATCGTCGTTGCTTCAAATTTAGCAACACAGGCAGCGAAGCCCACGCACTAATGGCGTGCAGTACTCGCAGCCGGAAACGGTCTGATTTCATCACCGGTCGCACTACTGTTTTGATTCGATTCTAGTGCGTCACACCTCTTGAACAAAACATTGGAATTTTTTCGCACTCACTCCTGTTTTTGCATGCATTATGTATGTATGTATATGTACATACAAGCGATGACGCAAATGCCTCTGGGTCACACACGCGTGCGGGTTTCGGTGTTCTGTAACTATGTCCAGAGACGAGCATTGTTTTTTTGGTTTGTGTGGATCCAAATTGTAGACAGTTATGCCTAAAAGTATCAGAGAAGCTGAGGGAGCTCGATCTGGGTTCGCGTGCTTCTCTGTGGAAAACTGAGATGCAAACGCAGAGCAAAGGACATCCTGAGAAGGTACTGTATTTTTTCTATGTAATAAAAGCTCCTAGTGCCCAAGTTCCCTCTCAAAATGCCCATAGAGCATGCCAATAGCACTGTCTCTGAGAGAATCCATAAAAAATAATAGCCAACAAGGAGAAAAAATGCGAGCTACGGTTTGTATCAAAAGGCAAGACGTCAAATTTTCAAAATCAACAATGTTGCGTTGCCATTTCAGGGTACCGGTGAGCCCGGCGGAGGCTTCCCCGGCGGCCCACCCATGCCACCAGGAGGTCCACCCGGCGGACCTCCGGGCGGACAATGGCCACCCGAAGGTGTGCCGCTGGGTCCGGAGGCTCGCGAAGCGCGTCGCAAAGAGATTGAAAAACAGGGAAAGGCACAGCTCGAGTCTGCCAAGGTGAGGGACACAATCAAGATGTTTATGATTGGGTCTGCGAAGGATGGCGATAAGAGATGTTTGTTGCATTGTACCGGCTCAAACATACAAGTTTGATCTAACAAATTCCGAATTTATGAAAATTATTGAGGTAATTACCGCAGTGTCCAAAAGAGCAGGACCTACATGATCAGGCCCAGGCCTGGCTTACGCCCGAACACAAAAAAAACATCCTACATTACGTGCAAGCAAGCACAGAGCCTGACAACAAAATACATAAGCCCGAGCCTGGAGCCGCTTAAACAAAATGAGAGCGCTGCTCTTTTGGCTTTGTTTTTTTCTCGCTGTAACTGGCTTTGCTCCACAGCCGGTCACGGTTCTTTGGACGTTATCCGCTTTCACAGACAGATGGTGCATCACCTGTAGATCAACATGTCAGTGCTCAACCACAAGTGCCCACCCAACACAACCCCCCCATTGCAGTACAAGCCAGTTGCGTTCGCCGTGCGCACCAACATTGCCTACGACGGACAGCTGGACGACGATTCGCCTGTGCCCGGTGGTGCTATTACCTATGATATAAAGGACTTCCTGCATATCAAAGAGGCGAGTTGCTAAATATAGCTGCTATAATACCACTGTTTGAAGGAGATTTTGAGATTTGCGTGTGGTGTCCCCCAACTGTTGGTTTGAAGTTGTTTTTCTGAAACGGAACGGCTCCCCCTGTTTTTCAGAACCACCTAGTCTTTCAATCCGGTCCACACAAAGTATACAGCAAAGGATCGCCAAAGGGCAGCCGTCATAAAAGGCAATTCGACCACCAACCTGTTGGCTATCACGCACGATGATGACTGCTATGTTTTAAAGGCGATGAAACATTTTCCATATGCTGCAGCTGGGCTATGATAAAACGGAAAGACTATACGTCTGGGCCTAAAAGCCAGCACTCTGCATAACTTTCAAGACTTTTAAGGGAGCATGACGAAACTTCTTTGCCTTTCAAATTGCAGACTCCAAGTCGAATTCGACAACATTAAGAACCAAATCGATCAATATTATCGTTTTTTGCAGAAATTCAGCAACGATTGGTGGATCGGGCGTCTGGTGAAGGAGGGCGCCGAGCTCGGTTTCATTCCGTCACCTTCAAAACTCGAAAATATTCGGCTGCAGATGGCATCCGGCAAAGGGCGATTATTGTGAGTGACTTGTGACATATAGAATAATGTACAGAAATATACTGTTTTGGTTTCGACCTGCTTTCACCGATGGGCGGTGCACCAGGTCATCGTCAGTGTGTGGTAGCAGTCAAGAACTCTTTTGCACGATAATTTATCCATAACTAACTAGCGATTAAAAACTGTTTTCAGTGGTGGATCTTCCGGCAATCTCGATGACGGTGGCTCGGAGCTTTCAGAAGGTAAAATTGTCCAGAGATTATACAAATTCTAAATTTGATAGATTGATCCTAGTCCGTTGCTGAAATACACAGTATTGCCCCACGTGCAAAAGATTTTTTCACCAATTTTATCACTTTCCAATCCTGCAGACCTCAGTCTGGACGACGAGGAAGAAGCGGCCAAAAAGAAAGCCCCGCCGCCGCCGATCATCACCAATCCCGGCCAACAGAACAAAAAGTTGCAGTTCTTTAAAAAGGTACTCCGATTGGCCTCTTCAAACAATTCTCCAATTCTAGATCTAAAATTTAGAGCAGTTTTTTGCCTGATTTAGCAAGAAAACGTGCCTCCCTACGACGTCGTGCCGTCAATGCGACCGGTGGTGCTCGTCGGACCGTCGCTCAAGGGTTATGAGGTGAGTCGGACAAACAATAGACAAATCTATTGAAATACTACATAGCAATACTCAATAGCAATCCTGGTAGACAACATGCAGCGTTGCACGCTCACGATCATTGCATCCAAGGGGAGCTCAGCACAGGATCTATGGCTTGTTCACGATCGCGACTTTCTTGTACAAAGGTCGTTTTGACGTTTTCTGATATTCTGGAAGCATCAAGTTGCACTCAGAGTAAAATGAACAACTTTTACATTGGTGAGGCATTGGTGACATCTACATACATCCATTAATTCAAAGATGTCACGTAATCAATTCAAATCCGATCCTGATCGAACAAAACGTTTGATGCGGTCGCAGCTTTGTGAATCTTGGATACCACCCATCTTACCCTCCGCCCCAGGTGACGGACATGATGCAAAAGGCGGTGTTCGATTATTTGAAACATCGATTCGAGGGTCGCATCATCATCACACGCGTGCAGGCCGACATTTCGTTGGCGAAAAAGTCGACACTCAATAATCTGACGAAACGAGCCATCGTCGAACGCTCGAACAGCAAAGCCAATTTCAGTCTTGGTTAGTCGCGATTGTGCGATACATCAGCTAACTGGGTGCAACTATTTATGAGATGATCAAGTTGCTAAACGAACGAAATTCAATCAACGGTCCCACATGCACTGTGCTAAATGGTTGATGCACCCACTATAAAGAACGTTGTTGTGGCTTGGTGCAGTCACAGTGCAAAGCTGGGATACAACCCGCAACCATGGCCGCCCAGTCCGCTTGATGATGATGAAATTGCCAGACACAGGTTACATACACACATCATTGAAGCTGTTCTCCGGCAACCAGAGGGAACACCAGATATTGACCTTGGTCGAAACGCGATCACAGCGTGACCACGATAGGAACGATGACCAGAAATGAACTTTCATACTGCCAATATAACTGCTTCACACGGTCGTTTTGTACTCCAACGGGTGGGGGGGCGGGGGTGGTGTGCCCGAAAAGTTCATACAGACGGACGCACATTTTCATGGGGTTCTGACAAACGAGTGTGCGTGATGTTTGTGCGTTGCAGCCGAAGTGCAGTCGGAGATCGAGCGCATCTTCGAGCTGGCGCGTTCGATGCAGCTGGTGGTGCTCGACTGTGACACCATCAACCAACCATCCCAACTGGCCAAAACCTCGCTCGCGCCCATCGTCGTGTTCATCAAAATCTCGTCGCCAAAAGTTCTCCAACGACTGATCAAAACCAGGGGCAAGATGCAGGCGCGAAATATGAACGTTCAAATGGTGGCCGCCGAGAAACTGGCGCAATGTCCACCGGTATGCGGTTGATTTGGGAATATCTGATGTTGAAGAACACGAAGGTATTAAACAACGAGGTGTGCACCACTGGCACAACGTCCGCTATCTCGGAGTTGGGTATTCCAAAGAGTGCAAACACTGCCAGAAGCAAACTGTCTAGCGCGAGCAATGGTCATTGCTTTGGAAAAGAAAAGTTGTTACCTGTTGCTCGCTGTTTTGTGCATAACACCAAATAGCGTACGGCATTTTTATCGAACTGCAGTGTACGCTCGCAGGGAAGCATGAATGTGAACGCCACAAAAATCACCACATGACATGATGCTTAAAATGAACATGCAAACACGCTCCCTGATTTTCCAGGAAATGTTCGACCTTCAGCTGGACGAAAACCAACTAGAGGACGCTTGCGACCATTTGGCTGAATTTCTAGAGACATATTGGCGGGCCACGCACCCACCGGTCAAATCACCCCCCTTAATCCGCAAACACCGGCCCGGGCAGGGCGGGACACCGTCAAAGGCAGCTGCCCCCGGACAGGGTATGCCTGCGGGAGCGGCCAAATTCTTCGGCGGGGCATCGCAGGGTGGTATGTCAAATCAAGCCGTGCACACGTGATACCAACCAGTACTATTGTCATTGCACCGCCACGTCGTTATACTCCATTATACATGTATTTTTCTGCGGTACTTGTGCACTTTGCGCGATTACGTTTCGTGTGCGTCGGTTGAGTCGATAGCAAACATGGCGATCGATGGGGTCTGGCCTTGGTGACAGCCTTGCGTTGGTCATGCCGAGTTATGTGACAAAGAGAAGGCCAGATCAATCATAGTGTTGTTTGAAAGCAGCTTCGATTAACCTGCGCTGGCTAAAACGTCATCAAGATGGCCTGGCGCACCGCTTGCCCGCGAAACATAACCGCCAAGTTCACACAAGTGCTGCTTCATTTTTGGTCGACGTTTGACCTCCCGACTGCTACAAACTCGAGTTTACATTCCACCACCAGAACTACTTTTTGTTCATATTTTCCATTCCGTGTTGTACTGTATGTATACTTGCTAGTGGCTGGGACGCTGTGGTTGGCTTCTTGGGCAAAAACGTGTGATATACAACAATTACTAGTTAATTGTCACTACAAACTTCTATGTGTATACAGACGGAGCGCAGAAAGTTTATAACACTTATTCACCATTCCTTCCCCATGTATTTACTTAAAAAAGCGGTGTTCATTATCAGTTGCTCTACACGGACTAAGAATATTCAACCACATGTAAAAATATCTCCGCGCGAGAGTCGTTGCCGAATATTTTATAACTATAACGATCGTGTTAAGTGTTCGATGTATTTATTCAACGCTTTCGACAGAATAAAATGAGTTTGTACCCAAACCAGAGTTTAGGTATACTAATATTGGGAGCGTGGCTACCATATTGACCAGGGTTGAAAAAAAAATTTTAATTAACGGGCTTTTTTTAAAAAATTTTTCGATTTTTTTTAACGAAAATTTTTTTATTAGAAAAAGTGTTGCAAACGACGTTTCAGGATAAATGAAATCGATACAACATATTTTTCAAAAATTGAAAAATTTTCGCCTGAGGCCCAACTTGTGTGGTGACACCCGGTAGTATTGTGCAGATTCTATGGTCTCCGACCAGCCCCGGTGGGGCTCTATTCGGAAAATGTTCCAAATAGAGCCCCATGCCCCATTAACAACTTTTTTTAAACAACCCTGATATTGACAATGTTTAGCTACGAAACAGTCGAATAGATGATAGTAATACATGCACACAAACTTACAGTGACACTTTACAATCAACAGAAAGAAGAGAATAAACGTTCGGTTCTGTGTCCTACAACCCGTATCCCGCGCCAGTTTTACAGTTTTGTACCTCATTTTTGGGTCCAAACTGAATCGGAGACAGCGCACTGCGAAGCAAGGTCTTGGTGCCGGGCGCTAGCACGGAAGTACTCGTGTGCTGAAAGACGGGTGCTTGAGATGCACGATTGGCACGAAATCGGAACATGTGATAGACATGACTGGGTAATGGGTTTGGGCATGCCTTGCTCAACTACAATACGATTAACTGATTTTCATTGGGTTCTACCAATGTAAAGGAAGACATGAATGAATCTCGAAATATCACATCAACAAGTCCCGCGAAAATAGCAGGTCGGACTACGTTACCAAGTTTGAAACCACTACAATGGTGTTTATAAGTAGTTTCAATGTAAACGCACACAAATAACTGTTTTGGAGCTTGATTCAACAATATGCGACGATATCGGACTTGAACGGGATGAAAGGGACAGCTTTAGGTCGGTCAGTTGACGATTAAGGTACATAAGTGATCACTGAAACACGTGATTCAATGATTCCAGTGCTATAAGCAAGAAGATATCCATGATACTTCATGGTTAGCGCTTACGCGAACGCGCATGTATCCGAGTTGTCGTTCGGAACACGACACGTGAAGAAGTGAAGTCAAGGGACATAAGTACACCGGTACTGTGATTGGTCGGTTTTGATCTCAGTCCGGAAAGCACTATGCGTGCAGGCGAGCCAACCTGCGTAAATGAGCAGTTCGGTTGATGTTCCCTTGCGTGACTGTGTTGCGTGAACGGTTGTTATTACGTGGTTAGCGATCGTTCGAGTGAGGGATTAAGTCTCTCCTTGTTGCGTGTGTCGTATGGTAAATTTGCATACTTTGCGTGTAGTAACTTTTCTTGTTTTTATAATCCATACCTTGTGATGTATCCTAAGACACTACGTCCCAAAACCTATATAAGCAATCATCACTTTTAGTAGTTAGACTCAAATCTTCCGCCTTCACCACAGTTGACCTACTATTGGAAAAAGGTTGTTCGTCTCCAGGCCAATAAACCTTCGAAGCTCGATATATTCGCAACGTTGGTTGAGGTTTGTGATTCGTCCTATTGCATGTCCTTATAAATCTATGTACCTAACCTAACCTGACTGGGACTTCCAGTTTTTGCAGATTTTCTAGATCAGGTACCGGGGAAGCTTGATATATTCGCAACGCCGGTTACTAATCCAGTCGACAAGCTTGACAGATTCGCGCGTCGACTTGTCGGTGTGGCTTGATGAAATTCGCAGCACCGATGCATCCTTCAAGCGGCGAGTCCAATCGTCGTGAACTCGTGCCGGATGTCAATTCCCGGACGAAACCTGCCGATGACCGCAGCAGTCCGCCGAAGCAGCAGGATCAGTCAGGCG
This sequence comes from Rhynchonema sp. JSB1_4, assembly GCA_030248065.1. Classification (NCBI taxonomy): domain Eukaryota; kingdom Metazoa; phylum Nematoda; class Chromadorea; order Monhysterida; family Xyalidae; genus Rhynchonema; species Rhynchonema sp. JSB1_4. Next base: position 52,758 of record JASAMV010002251.1, read on the forward strand.
GATGGAGAGGTCAGTCGGGCAAGGCAGTGAACCTGGTGAAACATCTACCCACCGATCACAGGGAGGAGTGGATGATGTTGGGGGAGGAGAGTGATGTTTCGTTTATTGAAAGTAAGGATTTTGGGTTATTGGAACGAACCGATGGTCAGTTGAAGGACCAGGAGTCAGACGGAAAAGTCGGTCAGCGTGAAGACCGCAGTGTGAAAGTCGGTCAGCGCGAAGGCCGCAGCGAGAAAGTCGGTCAGCTCGAAGGCCGCAGTGAAAAAGTCGGTCAGCCAGGAGACCGCAGTTGTGGTCAATTGGACCAGTCAGACGGAAAGTTGTACCGCCCAGATGAGAACGCTAGACAGGCGCGGACGGCGCAGGAGGTCTATGCTGAGTTCTGGCGGACAGAAGTGAACGCTAGACATGGAGGGGTGATTCAGTGATTGCAATTTCTTGAACGCTCAAAACGAAGAACGAAATTTCCTAGGAATAAAAACCGAACATGGAACATGTGGTTTTAAACAAAATATGGCAACAAACATAAATGAAATAAAACAGAAAAAGGCACGAAAATCGAAAACGCTGGACCATGGCTTAACTCCGACATAAAAATCACATTTAAAAATACCAGAGTTCAGATGACAAGCAACCAAAGCATTTTTGCCATGAGCGGTCTGAGAGACATGGTTTTGCAGCGGGTGAAAAAAAGTTCGTGGCGCAGAAAAGTAAAAAGCAACCCGAAAATTCTGGGAGGATCAAGATACTGGTAGCACTTGGACGGCGCTAGAGCATGGGATGCTCGCCGGTGACCCCAAAACTGGACAATCTTTGCTCACAGCTATTAACAGTGAAGTTGGTCTGATATTGAAGAGCGGCCTTTATGGCAAATAATTTTGGTCTTATTACAGTCGACACTCATTATTAGGCATATTCGCTACGAGTATAGATTCGGGTTTAGCAAACGACCAAGGATTCAAAGGGATCGGATTCAAGAGACACAACTCATGCAAGTACTGCATGCACCATGATCATCAACTACATAATTCATTTCATGTAGTTATGCGCATTAAAGCACCAGCCATTTACAAGCACACATTCAATTTTACGAGTGCCACACAAGCCTCTGTAATAACAAGCCGCTGAAACAGGACGTAAATGACGACGGACGTGCATTACATTGGCACAGAGATATTTGGGTGTAATCTTCTACTTGATCACTTTGCGCACACACTAATTTGCAGCACTGCGCTGATCAGAAATGCAACCGGATAAAAAAGAATGAAAAACTAACTATTATCTCACCGATAAGTGTCGTCTGGTTGAATTCCCGAATGTCGCCCTCGTGCTCCAACCCGGTAGCATGCGGTGGCATGCCCCTGGGAGCTTGCCAGGCTACATGCGGTGGCATGTTCCTGGGTGCTGTGCTCCAACCCGGCAGCATGCGGTGGCAGCCCCTGGGAGCTTGCCAGGCTACATGCGGTGGCATGTTCCTGGGTGCTGTGCTCCAACCCGGTAGCATGCGGTGGCATGCCCCTGGGAGCTTGCCAGGCTACATGCGGTGGCATGTTCCTGGGTGCTGTGCTCCAACCCGGTAGCATGCGGTGGCATGCCCCTGGGAGCTTGCCAGGCTACATGCGGTGGCATGTTCCTGGGTGCTGTGCTCCAACCCGGTACAATGCGGTGGCATGCCCCTGGGAGCTTGCCAGGCTACATGCGGTGGCATGTTCCTGGGTGCTGTCTCGTTCAGTGTGATGACATTGGACCTGTGGGAATAATTTTTGTTTGATGAAACCGCATAAAATGCCTGGCTCGTGTGTTTTTGAGCCATCTGGTGCATCGCACTGACGATGACCTGGTGCCCCATCTGTGAAAACAGGTCGATGCGGGCAACCGAAGACACGCTACATAATTCATACCAAGAAGCAGTTGCATTTCTGATCAGCAAAGCAGTCTTTTGTGTGCGTTCAGAATCAATCAGCTCGTGACAACTGCACATCAACACTAACTTGTACTGCAACATCAACACTAATACGCTACACATTGTTTCTGAACAAACATACGATGCAAAATGTAAAAATCTTCGCGAAAGCCACATGAACAGGTTTTCAAAAGTGCTGTTGTTGATAATTCAGTCGCTCCGTGTTTGAACCAATTTAGAACGGTGTGTAAATTGGAAAGAAAGGCGAACAAGAACCACTGAATTTGGGGATACCAGAACTGAGCGCAAACCCTGATCTCTATCGCTGATGCATGTCAAAAACAATTGACGGTTGTTCAATGGTGCTGCGCGTTGAGGAACACAATCGGCAACTGTGTTCGCATGAGCAACGAATGATAGTGGCAAATGAAGAGCAAAACATTGCGCAGGTAACCAATTGATGTGCATGGGACAGCACACACAGCGCACACAAGCAAAAGACAGTTGCAAAGAACGGCTAATGGTACAGCCGTCAACTCAAGTGGTCAACTCAAGCAGCCCTGAATGAGCGCAAGAAATCATACATGGGAGTTGACGGCAGTACCATGAGCCCAAAGAACTGTGCACCATTGCGTTCGACAACAAACGTTGCTCAACCGCAAATATGGCCAAACACATGCAAGCATGCCGCTCAGATTGACAAGTGAATCACACCAAATGTCGTGCCGGTGATCTTTCATAAGCTTGTTCGTGCTTGGCACATGACGTGATACGAATGAACAAAACGAAACCATAATACCTTACAGTACATGGGAAATGTTATCGAACATTTCTGTTCACACAGTTTTCGATCGGAACCAATGTTCTTTCAAAACGAAACTAGAGTTGGCGGCAGCAGGAGGACTGATGCAATCAAACTTGACCATTTCAAATACGGATATGCACTGTAGGGACATCTTCATACATGTGGTACATACGGTACAAGCATGCCGTCAGCGAATGCGCAAGAATCCAAAAAGCACATCGAATTCGTAAATAGTGTGCTGAGGGACAAGCCACGTGGAAGCAAATTCCATGATGCGAATGTGGCGGAAAAAGGTTGGTTGTATTTTTTGAACCGAAAGTATTCTGAGGGCAAAGCCAAACAATACGTTCTATTTCCTGAATGACATGTGCTTGAAAAGGCAAGGGCTGGGCTGAGTGAGAGAGAGAGGTGAAGTCAATTGTGGAGCAAAACAGAACTGAGTGGCATGTGCGGCAAGAGTACCCCGTTCCGTTCTGACAGCGGATTATCTTCTGGTTTTGCGTGCACAGTTGCATTTTTTGTGCCCTCTCGCTCTTCACATATTCAAAATCAAAACAGCACAGGTGAGATTCCACCTCTCGCATGACACACGCACACACGACACCTTGTGATCAGTGTTGTGGCATTGTTTGTCCTTCATTGCAAACTGCTTGTCGTATATCGTTGATGGGCTCACAACGTATTGCTCAATTATCTTTAGTCATTGTTCTGTGCCCAACAATGTGTTGCTTGACATGCGAGGTGTGTTGCACGTTCTCGCCTAATGTGTTGATGACATGCCTTGCCAGCCTGCTGTGCCACTAATCGTTTTCTGTGTGTAAAATTGAAGTAAGCCACCCGTCAGGCTCTCATCACCCGTCAGCGGACCGAAACGATACGATTTCATCGATGGACAATGGGTGTACGCACATGATGGGGCGTTTTTTTCAAGATTTGCTCACTGACGAACTCAGAACTTTGTTTAAAAATCCGATATTGTTGATCTAAGGGCGGCCTTAGGTTAAATCCGGAATCCGGAAATATTTCCGGAAAACGCATTATTTTTGCATGTCAGTTTTTGCATTTTCCGGAAATATTTCCGATCTAAATTTTTTTTTTTTTCTACAAATTTTTTCCTTTTTCCGTTTTTCCTTTTTACCCTATTCCCCCTAAGACAACTGTTTGCATTAGATAGCTGTTTGTCAGTCCCGTTCTTGCTGTCTGGATGAAGAGCAGTCACTGTGATTTGTGATGTTTCAAGGTTTTGTGATCGTTGGTGCGTCCTCTATTCACCAGTCAATATTTATAGAACAATTTAACATAAAACAACTATAGCACCTCGATCGGACAACTTTGCTGTGCATTAATTGAAAAGAACAAAGCCAGAAAAATGGAAGCAAAGTACAAAGCACTCACGAGCGAGTGTCGAAATTAAAATTTGGTACTGCTTTTGTATCTGTATCTTGGAGAACAACATAGTTACGTTTCATTCGCGATCTTCCGGTTCAAACTGAATGTTTTTCGATTGCACCTCCTGCGGCCTGAATGGATCAAGAAATCCAAATCCGCTGTCCGGTCTGCTGCTGGGTAAGCCGTTGATTATACTGCCTCCTTCCGTCACCACGTAGATCGGCTCCTCCGTGCCCGTTTTGTATTCGTCTGAAATTCCTTTTTTTGGTTTGATTGCACACAGAGGACAAACAAAGTAGGGGCTTCATGGCAACTTTGGGAAACTTGACCAGTATCCGTACCTTGGATTTCATCACTTGTATTGTACTGAGAATCTTTTCAAAATTACCACTTTGACCAGCTTAAGAAATGTTCGCAGACTCAAGGTCAACTTCTAGGCTGGTCAAAATTGGTGACAGTACAACACCAGTAGATCTCAAAACTAAAAACGTCACGTGATCGTGAATCAGGAAGATCGATCCACAAGCCGACCGCGATGTCCCCCGGTTTTTACTTATTTGATTATCTGTGGTTCGATGCGACTGACTTTATATATTATTGTGAAACGTCATCTGGCATGATCGGCATAAGAGCTCGCAAGCAACTCACAAATTGACGTTGTACTTTCCGAGTCGTCCTTGCAACAACACGCCTTGCCACAGATGAGTATCATGCACACGGCCACCAGAACGACAAAAGCACCGCCTATGATTATTCCGAGCCATACCTGAAATCATAAATGTTCGACAGATTTTAAGCTGTTCCGCTCGCTCATCTGTAAGCTTTGACACCACAAATTGACCACAAACAACTGCAACATTTTGCATCTATCGAACCGACAGCAATATGGTGGTCGCATTTGATAAGTTGTAACGCGAAATGAAAGCTGGTGCTGGCGACGCATTCATCGGCATCAAAATTGGTCGTCGGACCAAGTCACGCAATCTTACCCTGGTCACGTGACTCAGAATTGAGGATTACTGGTGCCAATCGTTTCGGGTCGGTGGCAGTGCAAAAGTGAAAAGATCACGTGACGAAGTCTGATCCGTTCCAATTAGCAAGTCTAGTTTCGTTCATAAGTTTGGACTTTTGAAGCAACATGGGTATAGGCCAGCAAAGAAGAAGTAAGCAAAGCCCCTTCAGCAAGCCCCCGCAACTGCGACTGACCATGGCTTGACTCACGTCACTCATTGAGTTGCCTCCGGCCAATGTGCTCTTGGCCTCACGCAGCACGTGGCCAGTCAACAATGAAGTGTCATCTTCATCATGTTGACTTTTGGCTTTGGCTCGGTCCGCAGCTAGTGCCGCCTCATTCAGGATTGCTTGCAGTTGGGCGTCGTTGATTCTACGCAGGGTCTGCAAATGATCAACGTCTCTCAAGAACCGCGTGTATGTTCAGCGATACGTCGTTTCCGGTCTATAGTCTACATATGGTTAATTATTGTTTCAATTGGAGAAACATCACTCCCAATCCCCATGTACCCAATAACCTCATTGCCCCTGTGCGCAAACAGCTGTTTTGTGTCGGTGTCCAACGCAAACACGAACGCATTCTGACATTCCGGATGATTGGCAGTGTCCTTGGCAATCAGGGACAATGACCGGTCTCGTGTCACGTTGTCCAATTTCGCCACACCGCTGGTCACGATTAGGGAGGCGACGTAGGCGCTCTTCACGGGCATCGCGCCTGAAACATCAGCTGGCCAGATTTTGAAACAGCTAGGTACACATGCGGTAGTGGTACACACATGTGGCGACGCACGTGATGTTTCAAAGGACACATACCGGGAGCTCGCACTTATGAGCTTGCTTTCTGTGTTTTTCAACCGGTCTTGAGTAGTGGGGGTAACGTGGGCATGTGGTGCATTGACACTGATGATCCCTCGGTCCACCGCCCGTATGTGAAAATACGGGGTGCAAGCGGACCGCACGCTGCACCATTGATCGTACATGAGATACCAATTTTGCTCACTTTGCAACCACCGTTCGACCCGTACCCGGCCGATTCAGGCTCGGCTCGTCAGCCTCATTTTCACGCTGTCGATTTGTCCGGTCCAGAAGTCCCGGGTAGCCAAATCGGGACTGAACCTTCACACAACAACTCTTCCAACCACATAAACCCACCTCTCCAACAGTGTGTCTCGTTGGCACACGGGCATCTGAGATGTGTCTGGAAGTCGACCAGTAATGTTTCAATCTTTGCAGCGGACGCGTTGTTGAAATGCGTCTCCGGGTCGCACAGCCATTTTGCTATCGACGCCGTAAAGTGATCATCTTGCACACACTGTCTGTACGTATCCAGCAAGGTGGACTGGGCGTAGATCAGAAATGGAAACCCAAATAAAAATAGGAGCAGCGGCGGCGGTAATGCTGCCATGGTTAAACCGTCGCTTTGGCTGAAAAACATTTGTGGGAGACCTCGCGCGGGGACCACCCACCCATCACATATGTATGTGATAGTTATAAGGCATGTGATCCATAATTTTTTAAAACATGATAACAGTAATACAACAACACCGTAAAGTATTAGTGTACGTTTGTTTGTTACCAATACACCGAAAATAAAATTTGTGTCCGCAGCACGCAGAAACGCATGAGCTGCACGCTGAAAAAGCGTCATGGACATGTGTTTAGCGTGCGTGATCAAGAAGGAAGAGGTCGCTCGTTGCACAGTCCACGCTGAAAATATTTGCAACATTTTTTGTTCCCATTTAATGGCAAACAAAGGCGTGCATGCAAAGTCGCAAGTGACCACGGACATTGTGTGCATAGGCATGTACAATATATGCTTAGACGTAGTTTGACACGCCAGGCACGATCATGAGAACCAGTTTCATTATTGCTGCGCTGCTAGGAACATGCTGCAGCACACACCTTTGCCTGTTCTAGTACGATGCACCCGTCATGTTTCGATTAGTTCCAGCACTCCGTACACAGAACTGGAACTGATTAATATAAAATTTGTAGTTGTTCGAAAAGTGCGCATGTTTTGGTGTTTCAGAGCATTTAGGGTTTTTTTTCGTTTTTTTAGTTTTTTTTTTCGTTAACGCTGCATACTTGTTGTTCGCCCAAACGTTTGCGCATGCGTGTGGTGTTGCTGCTTTCTTTCCCAACACAAGCAAACATGAAATCGATGTCGTTCTGGAATTCTGCCTGTTTTGACTCAGCAAAAATAACATTTAGGTAAAACGTTCATTGGTTTCGAACCGAATCCTGTTTTTCAGATTTTTTATTACAACGATCGGTTTTCAAATATCACATTTCTTTTTGCGTCAACGTGCCAGGGACGAAAGCCAAACAATGTCTTTCAATCAAACCATCGTGTGTAAAGAGCAGCGCAGTACAATGTGATCAAACAAACGAAAATGGAAAATACCAATATCATTATGCCAGATTGGCAAAATTTACAGAATATACATCAAGATGTCGTATCACTCTCTTGTTTCAAGCATTGCGCACAGCTGAACTGCCAGAGCAGTATTACCCTGCAATATGTTTAAGTTGTGAGAAGCATCACCATCACCAAGCCAAATAATATTATAATCCACACAATTCTAACCGTATCCATGCACATTTTCGCGTGCAGTCTGTTCACCAATCTAGCGATTGAAACATTATCATGGGACAAGCGTTCCGCTTTGTGAATCAGGGGTTCGGCCCGATCGTACTTGCCGTGCTGACAATGGACCGATGCCAGTTGTGCCAAACATAGCGCCTGTTGGTGGCGATCCTGATATGAAGAGGCGGAGATGAAGTACATATGTACATATGTATTGGTCGCACAATGACTAAATCAGAATTCATCTTCCCTGATCTCCAGGTTCAACCTTAACCACTATGCTACTTGTATTTTTGGCAAAACATTTTCAGCTAAACATAATCTAGCAGATCAACCACGTTGCCGCAGGTCTGAAACATTCTCCTTACTACATACCTTGTGTGCGATCACGCAACGCAACGTCATTGCCCCGTCACTTTCCCTCTTCACGATTCAGGAAAAAAATTTGACCAATTCTTATATAGTCATTGTGCGACCAATACCTTCAGGTCTGAGTGAATCAACCGGCATCAAAACGTGGTCAAACCGCACGGCAATGCAAATTTGGTGAGATTCTGATTGACTGTACGTTGGCGAGTTTTCAAGTGAGAGTGGAGCCTCTTCGAATTCAACACAAACGCACCGCAGCGAAAGCACAATTCCAACTTACGGTACTTTATGCTGTCTTTCAGCAGAAAGCAATGTCGTGTGCAGGTGTGCCCATGTTTGTGGACACAACCGATCTGGCGCATTCGCTCTAACGATGACCTGGTGAACCGCCCGCCCGCTTTGGGTTGAAAACGGGCATTCATAATTCTGGGCAATTCACTGTGAAGATGCAAAATTTCGCCCTTTAACCTGCAACAATTCGTAATGCTGACACAATTGTCCAATCAAGGCCTCCAGCTGTTCGTATCTGTCCAATCGGTCCGTCTGTTTCTGTACAGCCAGGATCAACCATCGAAGGTCGTCCGGTGTCGCCACATCTCCAGCCACTTCCAGTTGGAGCACCTTTCTGAAAGCAAGTGCAGTCTGAGTCTGTAACAGAATCGGGACCCATCAATTTCGAACACTATGAGGAACATTGTACTGAGTTGTGATTCTGAGGTTGACAATAGAATCAAACGGGATCTGCTGCATTGAGGTCATGAAGAAGGGGTGCACTGCACACAAGATGCAATCTTGTGATGTTTCAAGTCCGCATGTGCGAGATGTTTCCAACCGAAAACAGTCTTCCATAATTGTCCATTTTTGTTGTTTGTGTGCGCACGCACCCAACAAACGCCAGATGTCATACCGGATCCGGTCGCTGACGTCATTCTGCAGAATAACTATTAAAGTTGGAATCAAACATTGTAGATTAAAATAACAAACAGTAAATAAAATAACCCACATTCTCACAAACTTCCAGCGCTCGATCTAGCAACTGGCTGCAGCCAGCATAGTCTTCCGAGTGGAATCGCGTGAGCGCCAATTGTTGTAGTGCCCTGATGGAGCCAACTGATGTTTCACAGCTCAATGCAGATGCCGCTAGTACCAACAGATCCGAATTCGAATCAAGGCTCCTATCTGCAGCTTGTGTACGTTGATGACGCCATTTTCTGAGCGAAACTTGAACGCCATGGGTGCTGGATCGACTGGAATTCAATTTTCGATCCTGTGCTATAGTACTTTAGGCGAAGGTTTCACAACAAAGTGAAGCAAGAAACAAACTCCTTGAAGTGTTTGTGCGTTGCCAACAATTGTTCAAGTCCGTATTCAATCATCGGATGTTGTGTGCCTAAAATTATAGGTTCCAACGTATACTCGCAACAACTATACGTTGTGAAACATCAGCAAACCAACCCAAATGCCGTATCCATGAGTCCAGTGCCCTGTGATGGTACATCATGGCCGTGGAGTGATGTGCACAAGTTTGCGCCAAGCGGACCGCCACCAAATGAACGCAAACATCATCGGCGCCCAGACAAAGGGTAAGACACTCTTTGCATGATATCAGCACGTCACGCAACTGTGTTGAGCAGTTAAAAAATATTTTTTGAAACAAGTATTGTAAGCACCTCGGAAAATGTCTTTCCACTCACAATCTCTTGGCTTCCCTCATTATCACCATCAATATGCAGCGCTTTGATCACAATGCTCAACGCAAGCCATTGCAGACCCGTGCGAAAACTGGGATCTGCAACAAAAATGTGAGGTTATAAATCAAAAAGAATCTCAGGGTTTGCGTTAGTAAGGTATATAATGCTCCAACTTTTCTGTCTCAAACCATCGATCTGTCTTTCCGACCAGGCTTCATTGCACCCATCAGCCAACAGTTGTGACAGATGACCTCTGGCCAGCAACCTCACAGGAACAGGCAGGGGGACCGATTCTGTATCGCTGAGTGCAAACTCGTCCTGCTTACGCCAAGTCCAGCTGAAACATTCATCCAATGCGCGTACATCTCATCATGGACAAAACCCTGATAAAAACCGACGATTTATGCCGCCAGAATTCCTCCATTTCGTTCTGAAGCACACTTGGTTCGAGCAGAGTAGCAATTGCATCCTGCCACTGAAAGGTTGTAAATTGTTATATATAGTTTTGACACATCATTCTTTGGCTTTGCCGACCTCTTGATGTCTGATCCTGTAGAACGGCCCGATTTTCATCACCACTCCACCGCAATAGTCAAGCAGCGCTTGCCACAGTTCTGGCTCGATACAGTAACCGCCATTGCGTTGAGCCATTTCGGTCATTTCGCGTTCAGTCAGACCATCACGTGTGCAGCACAGATAACCGAGCAGCTGACATTTAGATCGCACTTGACTATGGTGATTTAGATCGTATCTGCCCTGGTCACGTGAGATGTTTAAATTTGGGACATCAATATGGTATTGACAGAGATGGCGCTAACTTCGACCAAGCGTAAAAGTTGTTCATTTTTGGTCCGCGAAGATTTACTGCGTTTTATCGGTTAGATTCCTAGGTATTTTTTTTTCAATATTATACGTCAATGCGAAATAATAGACGCGAATGATCAAGGCAGACCCAATCTCTTTGAAAAAGAACATCCCGTAAAATTATAGTATGGCTCCAGTGTGTGTGTGAGGCACCTGGGCACCAACAGCCCGATTGTGTGTGACTCTAATGGGTCATCACATCACCTCAGCGATTACGCGCTTTCCAATGGGTGGGTTCCTCTTTTCGAGATCACCAACCCTCCAAGCAAGTTGCTGTTGCTCGAAGTTCAATTCCTCGAGCACAGTCGATCCTTTTGTGAGCAGATGTGTGAGAAGTACCGTAATCGGTCGCGACTCATTCTCGGTGACTTTTAGTGCCTCATGTAGAGCGTCGTCGCGTTGATTAGCTGATAATCTGCATTTATTGATAATTGTCTTGTCGCCCTTAATTCATTCACCAGTTAAAACACAGCATCAGTTTTGCAACTGGTTGCTGCCGTTTCGACCATTTTTCACAGACGGACGGTCCACAAAGTAATCGTCAGTGCGAATGCACCAGACGGCCATGCAGCTCCAAACAACACAGAAACCAGCTTGTTTTTTCACCAAACGTTCCACTGTTTGTGCAGCAGTCGTTCATGCCGGATTTGAAACACTTGAAAAATCTATCAACATCTGACATACCGTTTTAAATACGCAGCCAACGCGACCACTGCCTGTGCGCGCCTGAGAGTCTCATTGGTCAGTTGGGACGTGACGAGATTCGCCAATTGACCAGAGTTTGAAACATCAACCAAGTAGTTTGTCAGAAAGTCGTGCGCTTCGGAAACGTTCCAGGGCGGGATGAGCACTTCGGGTATAACACTGAAAAGAAGAAACGTATAAAGTGCACAATAAACTAAAACACTCAGTCGAAAATGATGATTTTCAACATTTTTTTCGCACGCACCTCAATTTCTCAATTTCTAGTTCTCGATGGCAGCCCAGCAGCACCTTGACGTTGCTCGGTGTGGATTTGAGCCAGTCAAAATGTTGCCTGTTGCTGCTGTTCTGGAATGACAGAATGAAACATTGCGCAGGACTTGAAAATTCTGTCAGTCCTCTTCATTGTGACATGCATAATGATCGGATCACTCTTTTTTTGCCCCAGTGTAAAGAATTTGAGTCAGTTTTACCAGATTGGAACCAAGGGCCAATCCGAGCGAGGATCACTACAAAAAATGAACACACGACCTGGTCCGCAGTCATCCAATCATATCCGTCAATCACCACAACTATCGTGTGTTGATGTCCCACAGCCACAGCGTGTCGATGCAACAAACGCACAAAATGTGATTGTAATTCGCCCACTGCGTGAGGCACATCACCCATCGGTGAAGGGGACAATCTAAACGTCGAAGTTGTCGTATGAATACGTTTTCATTAAAGCACATCCACGCTGTAAACTACGAAACCAGCACGAGGAAACCAAACAAAAGCAAATGAGGAAGATCAGAGCTGGACTTCAGGGTGGCTCTCAGGAGTGGGTCTCAGGGCAGTTGGGGGGAACAAAATCAATCTACACACCCAAGTCTAAGGCCATGGTGGCAAAAATGGTTTAATCCGATCGGTCAGCTAGCAGAAACACTTGGTCGACATTAGTGGTATGAGTAAGACTTTAAACAATCGATGCTGCAAAAGGTCACAGACTGTAAATCAATATCGAACTGGTCCGCGCGCCATGCCTGGCACCAAATCAGCGAATAACAATGCCTCCAGCTCACCTCAACCACGTCCTCAACTGCACACACCATCGTCTCAGCATCAGTATCGGATCGGCGGTCAACGATTGTGCGCCGAACGCATGGTGGTACAGTGCCAACGCGTTGTGCAGACCGCCGTGACATTCACGCAACCACACGCACAACGTCGTCGATACGCCAACACCACGCTCGCCTCGGACGATGATCGGTTGACGTTGCGATGGGTCTGTGCTGGTGATGTTTCATCTTCGTTTTAGAACTTGTCTACACAGTAATTTCTACAGAATCTATCTTCTTTTATGGTAAAACCTGCTGTGTTACAGTTTGAATACTTTGGACGCTTGCGTTTGGTTTCCAACTGCCCTTGACCTCCGAATTGCCCTTATTCTGAAAGTGATCGAAAATATCGGGTCTTGATCATCCCACGATGAAGATACTAGTACAGTAGACCACAACTGTAATCCTAAATTTAGACAATATTGTCAGTTGTCACCTCTCACAAATCTATTGATCGCATCCGTAACGAACTGTCGTCTCACAATCGCGCCGGTCTGCGACAATGAGTCTATTACGTGACCATACAGTACCGGGTGCAATTCTAGGCTGAAAGTTGAAGTCGCGTGCACGCGCGTGCACGCGCGTGCGAAACAGTGCAAAGCATAGGCGAAAGTCGAAGTAACTTCGCGTGCACGCGCGTGCACGCACGTGCACGCGCGTGCACGCGAACTTTTGCGCGTGCGCTGGCGTGCGCTCCCTATGTTTTAGCACTGGGAAGTCGCGTGCACGCGCGTGCACGCCGCGTGCACGCGCGTGCACGCGACTTCAACTTTCAGCCTAGAATTGCACCCGGAACTGTAACTCCTGGTCTCGAGCGTGTCGGGTGTGGTGAACACGCTGAATTCCTCCCCTGCGCACAACGACTGCATTTTGGCCAGATGTGGAGGAGTGGCTTGGTGGTTCGGTTTCATCAGTGTGGCGATTCCTTGATTGTTGTTCATGCTCATTTGGACTGTCAGATAGGCTTCGATCTCGTGTGATACCGTATTGCTTGACAACGGCTCGTCTACAAAATGATTGTTGATCCTGCTGTGAAGGGTCTGACAACTTTCATTGAACTATACAATCAGGACAACTTTAATTTAAAAAAAGTAGTACCTATATCGGATCTGAACACAAATCTGGTGCGGTCGTTTGATCTCAGCGCTGCCAATTGTGGACAGACAAACTCCAGTTGTTGCATGCTGTCAATATCCGGCGTGTTGGCGAACTTAAAGAAGGTGAAAATTATAGAAATATTTATTTTTAAAAAACATCAAAAGTCACCAAGCAGAATTTCATACCTCCAAACAAACGAGTATAGTCTGTTCGTCATAAGCCAATAGCGTTTGAATCAATTCCAAGTTGTCAGCAACATTCCATTTTTTCGGATCGCCACTGAATCGCAAAACCGCGACCACCGTGTTCGATGATTCCATGATATCGTGCATCCTGTAAAATTTTGGCCATGTCCGTCGGCCATGCTGAGTCGTCGAAAAATGTCTCCCATCTTTGTCGAAAACTGTGGTAATTTTGCTACAACCCCAGTGAGAACGCATTTGGGAAGCAACATCGCATTTATTCACCACCGACGATAAGTGCAAAGAGGGTCGCCACGAGGAGAAAACTGCACATGAGGTATGGAGACACGGATCGCAACCTGGTGACCGTATCCTTTGTCGAATCCACAGCTCGCGTTTCCAGCACACGATTCTTGCCGAGCACAAATCGTTCCAATCGATCAACATCCGCGTTCTCCAAACTGTTGTCCATCACAACGAGAGTGACAACGTCAATGACGTCAGCGTGATTTTGCCAGAATGTCGGGCAGGGCAGCGTTGTTGGGTTGCTGCCTCGTGATGCGTTGAAGATGGAGCTGTCCGATTGGGACTCCTGACGAAACAGGTATTACGTTGACCTCGTGAACATTGGTATAATACTTCAGCGATGTGGACCAAAAAAGATGTCACGATTGGTCTCGCGCCTTTGATTGAGTGAACGAAGATGAGATGTGCATAGATCATCTTTTTGATCTTGCCTGGGAACATTTTTTTGCGCGCGCCCTTGTGACCAAAAAAGATCAAAAGTAGATCAATGCAACAATCTGGATTCTACATTTTACTCTCATTTTGTGTGCATTGCTTGTTTATCATCAAGTAAGCAACAAAGGCGGTCGACTGTAGCTGCATGCAAACCAACCTTGAGCCCCGTATTCTCACTGGCATTGGTCGCACTGCCCCTCGAACTGCAGGATTGTTCGAATCGTGTTTGCAGTGGACTGGGCGTGGGACTGTCACCAAATGTGACTTGATGTCGATGGCTGGACGACGCTGTACGTTGTTGCTGCTCCAGCCGTTGTTTGTCACGCTCCAGGGCTCGGTATTGGGCGTCCTTATTTTCGCGGTACAGCTGAAACAGGCCGAAAAAATCTAACTTGGTGATTGCACATGCCATGAACATATTCTATTGCGAGATTGCGAGGTTTACTGATCTCACTGAGAATTTTCGACCAGCGTGAAACTTACTTCCACGGACAACCGTGACATAGTATCCTCCTTTTACGCTCTCAATATTATCCTAATTCACGTTCTTCAATTTCCGGAATACTACATAAACTAGACAAGTCGATTCTCGCAATACTACATAAACTAGACAAGTCGATTTATGCTTGTTCTTGCAAAAATACTTCCACCGATCCATGTACAAGACGTCTGTCGTGCCGAGTCGGCTGGTATGGCGACAACATGTTGATGGCGCTTCAGTTCTCTTATGTTTCATGCTCGATTGACTGGTGAAATTTCCCCAGATAAAACACCTGTGTGATCAAACCAGCTTTATTGCCCACCGCGCAGTTGCTGCACTTTATGATGGAAACTTCGTCATGAAACCCACATTGAACACACGCCCTAGTCTCTCCTTCTCAGATTTGTAGAACGCTGCTTCGTCGAGCGCTTGCTTCGCCGATTTCTTCGCTTTCACTAGTTCGCCGTGAAGTTGCTGAAATGTAACTATTGTTCATTGTTTTGTTTATGAAGTCGTTTTTTATTGATGAACGTTTTTAGCATCATCAATGCCAGGGCATACCTGAAACATACTGAGCATGCGTTCCCTCTCCTTCTCCATACGTGCATTGCTGGCTGCCATCTGACTGACCAGTTGACGAAGTTTGAGCAATTCGCGTTCATGGTTTAGATCTGACTGAAAGTTTGTTCGCAAGATTTTCGTGTCAGAAAATGCTGAATTTTGACCATAATCATCGAGTATAGTACCCTTGACGCAGGTCTTGGCAAAGTGCTACCACCACCGCCAAACAACGGCGCCGGTCGGGCCTCAACTGAGTGCCTTCGAATCTCAGCCAGTGAGCTGCGCAGGCTGCCACCCATTCTGTAAAGATTTTAACCTTTTTCTTACCTTTTAGTAAAAAATACTGTCCAAAACTGACCGTTGTGGATCCCTGTAATAGTAGAACCAAGCTTCATCCTTATTCAATTGGTTGACCAGCGATTCAGTGCCACAAGTGCTGTGGGCGCGACGCACGGGAAGGGGCTGCGATACCGGATGAATGTTGCCCATCTCAGGTTTCACGTGGAAATTTTAATCGCACTATCGCTGGGAACGATCATCTGATAGTTTCTTGGAATAAATTTATTGAAAAATCCTTGTGCTCAAAATGGTTCTGTCGTACGCATGTACGTTTTTGTGAGAACTGTATCGTACGTAAACATAGAATGCATGCATGGGCTGCTGCCACACTGTTACACGAGCGAAAGATTCGCACACAAAATCTGTTACTGCTGGTTTCAAAAGAACTTGCTTTGCACTTGCAGTGTTATTCAACGTTTGTACTCGGTATGCGTGTGTTCAAAACGGCTCGCAAAAACTTGGCAATGAAATTTCACCCTTGAAATCGTAGAGAGTGTAATGTGCACGAGTGTTGCCAGTTTTGATGAAAATCCGTGAAGACCAACAATTCGTGGACTAATTTATATGCACAATCATGAAAAAATCAACATCGCAAACACGTATAAATAATTACTCCATGACACACATAGGGTGGACTTATCGAAATTGTGCAAACAAAAGATCGAAGTAAAGGACGGCGTAGCTTAAAGAAGTTTACACCGAGCTTACATCGAACTTTTTGACACCAGTCGTTCGACCGCTCTTTACGCCGAATCTTGTTTACAGCTTTGAGCCCCTTGTTTACACCATTTGAAAATTCCACCCACAAAGAAGACACTTATTATTTAAGAAGACAAACCGTCAAATTATAGCTTGACAGGACTGCATAAGTCCAGAATAACCAGAGATCAAACATACAAAACAACAAACGTGAGAAAGATAGGTACATGATAAAGAAACAAAATGCATAAATAATGAGTGCAGTACCATTGTGCCACGGTCTTGTTGAATTATCAGCATATTTTCACAAGGTAGGATACTTACAAAAATCAGCTCAATCTTCTTCATATTCATAAACAGTTGATCTTTTCTTTTTAGGTTGCACAGGAATAAGGCGTGAGCTGCTGGTTAGAACCTGAATGGAATGAAACAGAAAATTACTTAGCGTTTTGATCAGTGAAATTTTGAACTGGCATCAAAACACACAAAAGAGCTCAATTCAAGTATCAGATCAATGCCAAATTTCATAACATGTTAGGATGTACCGCTTTACGCACATACGTACATACAGTAGGTCAAGCGAGCGCAGAATGAAAGGTAAAGTGCAGCATTACAGGCACAGAGCTCACACATGATATGGTGACTGCGCTTCATCGGGCAGGGTGCAATAGGGGCACTCTTTAAACTGACATGATCGGGACTGTGTATTTTCGGTTATCAAAAAGAATATTCACAATATTACCGAGGTCACTATAACGACGGCAGACTGTGTGGGCCAAAATACAAGCAACCCACCTGCGATTCCTTCGGCGGTCCGGGAACGACCGACAGCCTCAACAGCTGTTGTGCAGCAATCTCTTGTTGCCTTCTATTGTTGTCATCGTTGTCAACAACTACTGTCGACCTACGGAATCCGAACGAAGTGCGCAAGTCGTGTTGTCGGGTGGATCGGGTGGCCGGGGAGAATACTGCACCCGCACCAACACGGGAACGGATAGTACCCGAACCGGATCGAGTTGGCGTGTGAGTTGAGGGCGATAGGCACTCGACGTTGACCTGCAATGGTTAAAACTGTGAAACTTGGAAGTATTTCGCGTCGAACAAAGTTTTCGCAGGCACCCAAATGACTCAAGTTACGCAGCATGAAGTTAGTGCGCCATGCAGGGAAAGGACGTCTATTGAACACGAACGTACAACGGTTCTCAGTCACAAAGCCCACCCCAGATAATTCAACAACGCGTCTTTGCCCCTCGAAGTACTAAAATCGAACAATGTCCAGCTAGCAGATGCAACACTTTTGCATAAGTAGTATGGTCTGCTTCCAACTAATCGCTACAGATAATCAACACCTAACAATAACCACAAAAAAGATCAAAAACATTTGAACCATCACCTCGTCCTCTTCCGCATCAATGGAATGGTCAAGCAGCCGAACTGCGTTCTTCTCCATTTGCCTGTTTGTCAATTGCGATTTCGATTGTTGTTTCCAGACGGGCACACGCGAACGACGGGCGGCGGCCGACATGTGTTGTTGCACTTGCTTGGCATATCTGTTCGAAGAGTTTCATTCGTTGTTTTGTTGTGATTTTACTTGTTGTCAATTGAGTTGAATGAAAGAGACCGTGATAGAAACTTGTCACGAAAATACAAACTGCGAGCGAAACATTTGGCCACGTTTGAACAGTTGGTTCTTGCATCATGCCTGCGTGGGTAGCCTGAATCTATTGGATTAAAAAGGCATGTGCCACTGCCTTCGTACAGCTCTAAAGTTGTTCGAGAGCTCCCAATCACCTATTACGCGAATCCAAATCAATCGCAGCACAGTAAATCGGAGTCCCACTCGATCCGATCAGAAAGTTTGATACCGGGCCAAATGTTTTAAAGGCATGTTATGCCAACACGAGCCCGATTTTGGAGGTGCAAAAGAGAAAATCCTCAAGCACCACGTTATGTATTCTACAACGTGTAACGTTTTCAAAATCAGCAGCCACGTTTAAATGTTTCACCAATCCATGGATTTTTTTAACCAAATTTAGTACCTTTTTAGCTACTAAATTTTTTGAAAAGCTAGTAGATTTTCAAATTTAGTAGCCTAAAAGCTACTAAATTTTGTATTTTGGCCAAAAAAGCTAGTAAATTGGCTTTTCAGGGGCAAAAAAGCAATCTCCACACATAAACCCTGCAATCTGCACCGTAGTGTTCCGTAACAAATTTCGGTCAGTTACAGTCACTATTCGACATAGTCATATTTACGGGAAAGACAAAAAGTATGACTATAACGGAACGAATATAATATGACGATAGCGGATTGCGTATGTAATACAAACTTTCGGGGCACCACGATATGTATCTTCGGTATGACTATGGCGAATAGTGACTGTATTGACGCAATGGTCTATGAATCCTGAAAAATGAAAT
>JASAMV010002252.1:0-14337 GCA_030248065.1 Rhynchonema sp. JSB1_4
AAGGAATCAACCATATGTCGCTTAGCATTACCATGCTAGCTCCGATAAAATATATATAAAAAACGCCAACACGAGCCCGATTTCGCAGCTGGCAGAATAGTGAAACATTCATACGTGGCTGCTGATTTGGGAAATCTTACACGTTGAAGAATACAAAGTGGAGCATGATGACTTTCTCTTTCTATTCGTTTTGAATACACATCACCTTCGAAATCGAGCTCGTGTTGGTGTAGTTTGCTTGCACTGTTCGCTCTCTGACCAGGTGGGTCATACTTGTTGATTGACGTGCAGAAGCAGAATAAAATAGTTAGCGAAATCGTGTGCGGTCACAAATTGAGCATGCACTATTTTACCTGCCTCAAAAAGATCCCGGTATCTGGTAAAAAATGCGATATCATACATCATGAACACTTTGTTCCGCCATTCAGACATCGGTGACGTACTGGGCGTGGGGCTTCAAGCAAATCGAGCGCGAATGCAGCAACAGCGAATGTCGCTCGGGCATCCCGATCTCGAACGGTTTCGGCATGGACATCACAACGGTGCCTTTATGCTGTGACCGGGACAATTGCAATGACAAGACGTTCAAGGAGTTGGACATAAGCATGCCAACACCACTGGTTTTCAGGACGGCTCGCTCGGAGGGCGATCAAAGTGGACATTCGCTGGTATTGTTTGTGATCACAATCTTACTTCAAATCGTAGCCAGCCATTTCATAATGTGAATCGCACTGAGACATCATAATAACATTGGATAGAGCACATCACAGACGCTTTTCAAATATAATGCTTGCATTGATGATGCACAGAGAGCATTTGGAACATGTAAATGTTATGATCGGTGCAATGTGCTTGATTTGGGTCTACCACTGCTCGTGTCGTCATGTTAGAATCAACCCAAAGCTAGTGTAAAGGCCCAAGCCTGAGAATAAGTATTATACGTACAGCCCAAGCCTTGCCTGACTTGAAATCGAAGCTCGATGGCATGGCGACACGAGCTGGGGTAGAGCCTTTGACACCCTACCACATCAGATCTGTGAAAACAGGACATAGAATAGAACTCTGCTCTTATAGTAAATTTCTAAATTCGCTGCCGCACAGCAAAGTACGCTCCATAGTTAATGTCAAGTTCTAAACCCGAAAATCAACTTTTGAAGCATTCGGGCAACACACACACTTGCGAGCCAGCCAGGCAGCTGTGCGCGATGTTTCAGAACTGCGCGTGGTTAGCGTTCGGGTTTAGAACTTGACATTAACTATTGGGCGTAATTTATTGTAGGGCAGCGAATTTAGAAATTTTCTATACATCTCAAACTGCTTGCAAACATTACTTAGCCTAAAATATAAAATCTGCGAACAAAATATGAACATCGCCCGCCATTGCGGCATAAATTTGATTGAAAAAGAGCAAAAAACAAAACAAAACGAAATCCTTCACAAGAAAACAACAGGCAACAATAATTCTCAACAAACAAAACAAGAAGTTGCAACAAGAAGGTAGACATAGAACTTGACATTAACTATTGGGCGTAATTTATTGTAGGGCAGCGAATTTAGAAATTTTCTATACATCTCAAACTGCTTGCAAACATTACTTAGCCTAAAATATAAAATCTGCGAACAAAATATGAACATCGCCCGCCATTGCGGCATAAATTTGATTGAAAAAGAGCAAAAAACAAAACAAAACGAAATCCTTCACAAGAAAACAACAGGGAGCAATAATTCTCAACAAACAAAACAAGAAGTTGCAACAAGAAGGTAGACAAGAAAAAACAGGAACAATCTTGAAGCTTCCCAAAGATATAAAAAAAGAGAAATTCATTCATATAACCGAGATGATTGTTCACAAAATCAAATCAACGTGCATATTTCTATTCTTCTTGCTTCGCTTCACCATTGGCGACGACATCGTCCGGCTTCTTGTTGTGTTTCTTTTTCACTTTGTCCTTTTTGCTTTTGACGGGTGTCGGCGGCGGATAGGCCTGTTCGATCAGTTTCTGCATTTCAGGCGTCGACATGTCGTCTCGAATCGGTTTGAGCAGATCGTTGATGAAATCGGTGACGCCCATCTTCAGATCGCCCGGGTGCAGCTGTTCGGCGGCGAAATCGTGTTCGACCGCCTCGTAGTCGCCGTACACCAACGGGCCGCCGAATTTCTCCGGTCGATTGATCACAAAATCTGCAACATCAACAGCCCTATCAAATGATTATGTAATGTAACGGCAGTATGAGTGATTTTTGTCAGTTCCGGCCTGTTTTCACAGACCAGCGAGGTGACAGGCCTCGCGATCAAACTTCGTGATCGGATCGCTTCGGAAAAATGTCTGAAAAAAGGCAGACAAATTTCCAAAAAAAACATTTTTTGGTAAAAATGTTTTCTGGAAACAGTAACCATAGAGCTAATTTCGACAGGCATAACAAAACAAGTTTTACGCCGGCCGAAATTAGACATCAGCATAAAATTCAAAACTTCACGCACATCAGCAAACTTCCCGTCACCAAGCCAGGTCCGATCCGATCACCAAGTTTGGCACACGGCACGGCCCAATAATTTTGGAATCTTTGTGTGCCTAAACTGAAGAGAAAACAGTCAAGAATTCAACCTTTTCCGGCCAGCATGACAAAGATGACATTTTTGGTGAACGCAAGAACTCCGTTGTTCTCCACGTTGCCCGGCTCGCAAAATGCGCGCTTCAGTTTGCGTTTCACCGTTGTTTCGTCATCCAGTAGATCGATTTTGCTGTCTTCTTCCGACGATGACATTTTGTCACCGGTCAGACCCGGCACTGAAACATCAAACGAATTCTGGGTCAATGGTACAGTAAGTTTCGAATTTCCCTGCCTCATGCATTTTTTTACAGACGCAGAGAAACTCGCGTTCGAAGTCGAGGTAGGCAACAGGCGCAATACACAACCGATAAGCCACGCAGCTGATACACACAACTTGTGACTGAAACATCCGAAACGCACACGGGCCAGGTGCGTGGCTTGTCGGCTATGTATTGAACTTTTTGCCAGCCTCGACTTCCAACGCGAGTTTCCCTGCATCTGTGAAATGCATGAGGCAGCGAAATTAGAAATTTACTGTATTGTCTTCAAATCAAGAATACACATGCATTGAGTGAGACCCAAATGAGCGTGAGTAAAAGTAATTTGACTTGATTTGACCACAGTATAATACAATAAGTCTGCGTGGTGTGGTAGATAGGTGAGCTCGTAAAAATGACAATGACGTGTGTGTTTTATTTTTACTTTTCACACTTACCCATGGGAGTCATCAGATGACTACGCCGTTTATAACCGAGTTTTGGCAGATTCTGAAAAGAACCACATAACTCTGCAATGTTGTAGGCCAGAGCAAGACAATAAGAAAGAAAGGAACTTGCATCGCGCGCCAGAACGAAGATTTTGCGTTGATCGCGACCACCAAATTGAACGTCAACTCCTAAATATTGTTCGTCCAGCGCCTGCAAAAAGAACTGCTGTTGTTCTTCTTATTCGCAACACAAGCAGAAAGAGCACGGTGTGCGCCCTTTTCTACAATTGTATCTAAACTATTTTTGTTGTACGCTTGGCTGAGTAGGTTAAGAGTTTAGGCGCAACTTGCACCAAAAATTCGCACATCTGATCCATAACAGGTGGAAGAAATTGATCGTCCCCAGTGAAATTTGGAGAAAAGCCCGACTAAATGTGCCAAAGACAGCTCACCTGCAATAGAGGATACATGAGCCCGCTGAGCACGGGACTTTCGACTTGCTTCACAACTTCGGCGCCCCCTTTCTTCGCGTCGTGCTCGGTAATGACGCTGGCCATACGGTACACGTCCATCGTGTATTCCCTGCAAATCACACATGTTGCGTCTGTTTTCATTGTGATGATAAAAGGAGTGTGTAGCAGTGTTTCATTTAGTTCTTATAAATGTGAGCAAGATTATAATATTAGAGTAGTATAAAGCTGCATAAAAACTCGAAAATCATCAAGTCTGTACTGGCCGTCCATTATTTTTCATGAAAAAAACGCTCATGATAAACTGCTACAATGTTCCCGAAAATAGGTTTCTGGTCTATATTAGACTTCTTTCGGGTGAAACTGTCAAAAATTGCGAACATATGCTTTTTATAGGGATTTTTCCCGAAACAAGGAGAATAACAGGTCAATTTTTCGACCGCAACAAATGACTGTTTCCCAAAATTGGATCCCCCTTCTCCACGGAGGGAGGAGTACGGGGTACGCCAACATACCATTCTAGAAGTCCGAGGTGCCCCCAGGTCACCCTCCGGACTAGGGATCGGCGTCGGTGTCCGAAAAAAGTCGGTGTTGGTTGGTTTATTGCTCTCAATGACGCATAAAACCATGTCGGTGTCGGCGGCCAAGAGAGTCGGTTGTTCTCAGGTGTCGGTATGCAACATTTTGACCTGACCCCACGTTAGTATCAAAAAGGCTAACTTTTACTGAGATTTTGTTCCCAAATGAAAAAGTTTGCCAAGTTTCTTGTATTCAACTAGAGATCTTTGCAAGCGTTATTCGCATGTTCGTATTCGTTATCGTTATTCAGTACAACAAAATATATTTGAGATCAACATGAAGAATACGAAATGGCTGGGAAATGGCCTACTGACGCTTGTAAGGGTCGAAATTAAAAAATTGTCGGTTGCAAATAACAACAAAGTCACAGCTGAGCAGCTTTAAAACTTTTCGGGGCAACTAATACGGTACGCGTGCGAAAGCGATTTTAAGAGTTTGAGCGCCGTGCTTTATGCTCATTGTCAATTATCTGAGAAAAGTGCGCAAGGAAATTTCCGAAATGAGCAATTTCCTTGTGTGAAATTATTCTGTGTTCTCTACTAACGCTCTAATCTCCAACAATGCGCTAAAAGTACAGATTTTGCGCTGAAATCACAAACTTTCGACGAAAAAACAGTCGAAGTCGGTGAAATTTGAACTAATTAGATTACCGACGCCGATCCCTACTCCGGACCAGGAACTACACTGACGCAGATGACCCAAAAGTAGTGTCACATCAAACATCGACAATTTTGATTCGAACACCGAACCAAACAACTCATCGGTTTTGCCTCGCAATTTTTTTGGGGAAAATTTATAAAAAAAGGCAACAACGCCCTTGATGCCTTGAACAAATATGCATTTCCTTTTTTTCCTTTAAGAGTCATCATTACAACTACAGGCCACTAGGGTTAGAGAGATGTCGGGTGTCGGCTGTCGGGTGCCAAAAAAGTGTAGGTGTCGGGTGTCGGGTACCCCCAGATGTCGGGTGTCGGGTTTTTTGGGACCCGACACCCGACAGCCGACACTTACGGTTCAAAACATCAGTTTTGATGAGAGAAGAATTTTGAGAGAAAATTTTCTTCGAACCGAATGTTTCCGATGACGCAGAACGTGACATTTTGGTGTTTATTTCGTGTGAAATTACTTGAATTCAGTCACTTGATCCAAAAAATTGCACTAATAGTACGAAGGAGCAAAAATTGGCCGGTTTTTGGTCCAAAAACAGGTGTCGGGTGTCGGGTTTTTTCCAAAAACTAGATGTCGGGTGTCGGGTTTTTTTTGCAACTGTCGGGTGTCGGCTTTTTTTCTGAGATGTCGGGTGTCGGGTGTCGGGTACTTCCAGATGTCGGGCGTCGGGTACCCCCCCCCCGACCTCTAACCCTACAGGCCACGAATGAAAAAAAGCTGCCACCAACTTGGACAGCTGAAATTCGGTGCCTCTCACAAACGTCAGCTTCTCGAGCGGCACACCGATTCGCCTGAGCATCGACTTGATCACAGCTTCGTAGTAATCCGTTCGTTTCTCCAGCAACTCCAGCGGCGTTTTCTGATTGTCCAACAGAGCGTGCAGATCGGCGAGCAGAATTTTCACCTGAATCACTGATTGTTGTTGTTGTTGCACTCACGGTTAAATACATATTTGATCAGTGTATGACGTTCAGTTGATGAAAAATAAACTCTCACATGACAACGTGCGCGAAGGAAATCGGCAATTTTCAACATTGGCAGAAAATAGGCAATGTGCGGCTTGCCGGTGGTCGCCGTGCCCCAATAGATGACTGGATCACGTTCACCGAGCAGTGCTTCGATTTCTTCCACGCCCAACACTTCCTGAAACGAGCGTCTAAGGTCTAATATTTGGCGTTGTTTTTTATATTTCTTCGTTCCTCATCATCAACTCCATTTCAGTCGTCAAAAATAGTTTTGACGGTCAGGCCCCGCCCAATATATTCCGGGAGTGCCCATTTCAGGGCCATTGCATCATTACAAAAGTTACTTTTTTCGTCCGGAGGAGGCCAAATGAAATATAGAACCCCATTAATTGACCCCCCCAGTGTAGTTCCTGGGGGAGGGGGTTCCCCCCGGGGGACCCCCCTCGGGTACGTCTGTTCCCCCTCCATGGTAAGCCTGCCCCACTGTTCCCCCTCCACCTCCGGGCACGTCTGCTCCCCGAATTTTTCCCTAAAATAGGCAAATTTAGGCCTAAAATAGGCATTTTCGCGCGCTATGCGCGCAAATACTACGTTTCACACGATTCCACACATAATAAACACATTAAAAATTTTCACCCAAAAACCTAACCCCCCCAAACCCCCCAGGTACATAACCCCCCAGGCCATCGGCTCTGGTACAGTAGGTATCCCCCTCTCCGAGCGCGGTACAGTAGTAGGTATCCCCCCTCCAGAGTACCTCCAACACTGGGGGCGGGGGGACCCCCTCCCCCCAGCCACAGCACTGCTACCTACTGTACCTGGGGGGCTCCCCCCCAACAGAGTAGTTCCTGGGGGGGAGGGGGGACCCCCCTAAGGTACACTAATTTCCCCGACCAAGGTACACTAGTACACTAATTTCCCCAATTTTTACCTAAAATGGCCATTTTTAGGTCAATGTTCTCAAAAGTCGCCAAAATACCCTTTTTATGAAGAATTTTTTCCAAAAAGGGGTAAAAATAGGTCAAATTTTCGGGGGCCGTAATTCGTGGACCGGTAGATCGCTGACCGGTACTTTTAGCTACGGTAATTATCTGCTGGTTTCACCAGCGGACGGAGAATGCTATCGGAAATATGGGTTACGGTAGCTATGCTGCCTGTGCTATAGCTACCGTAGTTAAAAGTACCGGTCAGGCGATCTACCGGTCCACGAATTACGTTCCCAAATTTTCGACCTCAAAAAGTGACTTTTTCCTGATTTTGGGTCTTCCCCCCCAGGGAGGAACACGAATTTCCCCTCCAAAAAAGTAGGGAGGAACACTAATTTCCCCGCCGGACCAGGAACTACACTGCCCCCAAATCCCCCCAGCTACACCAGTGCAGTGTAGTACTTGGCCAGGGTGTTGACGATAGATAGATTGGGACCCGAAATGTGTTGACGATAGATAGATGACCCAAGTCCGAAATCTGGGGGGGGGAGTCGACCCAAACTTGTTGACGATAGATAGATGGTGGGGGGGTCGCCAAAAATCAAGGTATAGTATAGTGTACTAAGTAGATAATAATGTGTGAATATTAATGAAAATGTACTTAGATGTACTAAATCCGCGCGTAGCGCGCGATTTTTTGCCTATTTGGGACAAAAAATACCGATTTTGAGCCATTTTGAGGCAAAAATACCCATTTTGGGGTCGAAATGTGTTGACGATAGATAGATTTGCCCAAAAGTGTTGACGATAGATAGATGAAATCAAAGTGTTGACGATAGATAGATGAATTTGGGGGGACCCCCCACCCCCCCCAGCCCCAAGTACTACCCTGCACCAGTGGACCCCAGTGAAAAAATAGAACCCTCGGCCGGGTTGCGGGTTCTATTTCCGACAATACTGCACGATAAGTACCTATCCTACCAAAATGTGAACAAGAAAAACCTCCAAATTTCTGGTGATGAGGTCCAGCCGTTGCTCCACCGTCATTGTGGCGTCGCTTGTTGATGATCCATTTCCATCACCATTTTCTGCTGCGCAGTCCATGTTCGTTCACAACACAAAATTGAATGATTACGGCGGTCCGCTCGCTTCGCTGTGCGTGTGCCTGAACATTGGGGTTGCTGTCAAGTCAGTTTATCAAATTTCAGTTTTGTTCATCAGGCTGTGCCAGCCAGACTGCCAGCCAACTGCCAAGCCTTCCTTGCCTTGCCTCCACGTGGTTTCAGCGAGCGAGGTGAATGATGCAATAAAAACCCGCAAGGAGAAAGGCGGCGCAGCCAGCGCAGGCAGGCGCAGGGCAAGGCAAACTCAGCTGGTGTGGTGGGGCAGGCAAGGCAAGAATGAAACGTCGTCAAGGGAAACAGAAAGAGACAGAAAGAGAGAGATTTTTTTGTTTTTTAAAATTTCAAATTTTTTTCAAATTTTATTTGCAAGCTCACGCAAAGACCTACAACGAGATACCTCAAAAAGTGACTTTTTCCTGGATTTGGGTCTTCCCCCCAGCCCCCCCTTCCCCCCCAGGGAGGTCCAGACATAGAAGAGGGACCCGAAAACAAAAAGACAAAAAAGGGAAAAAAAAAAAAAACAACCCAAGATCAAAAAGTGTTGACGATAGATAGATGAATTATACGGGGGACCCCCCCCCCCCCCCCCCAAAGTACTACCCTGATTATTTTAATATATGTACCTAATATATGTAATATATGTACCAATTTTTTTGAAAACTCGGCAACCCCCCTAAATTTCTAGAAAACTTCAATGTTGAAAAACGCATTTTTGTTACGGTAAATGTTACGGTTGACGCACACTGTCACCCCCGCTGCAGTGTGTTGACCGACCTCGGCGTACACCCCATACGTGGTGAACGTGCTTTTGCCAGCAGGTACTTTAAGGGCAGGGGTGATTGGGCTCTCCTCCCCGATCCCTTTAGCGTGTATCATGTGCATCATGTTCCACTGGCAGCTGGTTACTGACCTGGGGCCTGGGTGAGATGCGCTGGTGGGAAGGGAGTCCCCGCCCATCGTGCCCCACCCGCCCGCCCCGGCCTGGTACACACCCCCCCCAGACCTGTACAACCACCCTCGGCACCCTCGGCCCGGCCGAGGGTCATTTTGGATTTGCCGAGGGTAAATTCCGGCACCCTCGGCAAAAATTACCAGACCCCCCCACCCCCTCAAAATCCAAACCAGTACCTCTTCCAAAAAGCATTTTAAACGTGTATTTTAGCCTTTTTATACTTCAGGTCGGCGCGCTTCGCGCGCATTTTCTGTCACTCATGACTTGTTATGCCTTTTTTAATGTTGAAGTGCCATGTTGTATGCAAAGTATACATATGTTGGCTGGCATACAGTAGTATAGGTATCATGTATATGCATAGGTATTGTATCTTTGTTGTTGATTAATGACTGCGAAGCTTGTTGATGGGTTGGGTGGCACCAGTTATACTATGCCCTAAAGTGGCTCTGGATATGTCTGCAAGCAAACTTGCGCCAATGCTTGGCCAAGTCATAAGTCCGTACGAAGCATGCTTGTGAGTGAAGCTGTGCAAACGTGGACGTTTTCTGCGCACCGCTTCGCTGGAATTCGAGCGCTTGGTGGATCACGATGCATTTGAATTGTTCTATGGAGAGGGCGAACTTGAACATTATGCAGAAGAGAACATTGATGACGAAGCTCAGCGGCGCTTCGCTAACATGTTCCGAAAGTTCAACATTTCAATCTAACGAAAGTTATGCTTGTCACGTTTCCCGTTTTTTTGTGGCTTGCGCATTGAATGACATCATAACCTATACCTGCACATTGTAACTGTACGTAATTGCATTGTCTCCGGTCTTCTTAGCTCACCAGAAGGGTTTTAAAGTTTCTTGATTCGTGGCATTACTTAACTAATTTGAACATTTCGGTCAACTTTTTAGGTATGTATTATACTTCCAGATTTTGTACGTAAACTTGATTATTCTGTTTTTAAATGTTGTTTTGCGCCGTAAATGCTTGTGCTTGTTAAAGAAACCTGCCAAAACGTATTTATGTGTCTGAGAATACATGGCTAATGGCTCTATGAGCTCTGTAACACTGAAATAAGGTCTACTGACTTCATTCATAAAAATTACCAGACCCCCCTGATTTTGCTTCCGAGGTTACCAGACCCCCCCAATTTTTCGATCTGAAGCCATTACCGGCCGAGGGTAAAAAATTCCTCCCGTACAGGTCTGACCCCCCCCGTACCCGCCCCACTCTGGTTTGGTTGGTACAGTACCCGCCCCGATTTTTTCTCTCAAAATGCCCATTTTTTGGTAAAAAATGCCCAAATTTCGGCTGAAAACCCTTAAAAGTGCAAAAAAATGCGCGCTGCGCGCGATATACCCTAAAATCTAAAATACAAGGGGTGGCTGTATTTTTTCACTGACCCCTTTTAGGGGAGGCTGTATTTTTTGAGGGCTCTATTTTTGGGCGGCTGTATTGTTTCGCTGCCCAAAATCTCAAAAAATGTTCCCAAAAATGCCCCCAAAATGGAGTTCTTGTCAGGGTCTTCCTGGTCATTATTGAGTGTTTTTAGGTGCAAATCTTCCATAAAAGGTTTTACGTCATCATATACTCAAACTCAACCGTAAACGTTGTACATAAGTTGTCTTATACAAGAACTTGACTTTACGGCTCCCAAGCGGGGAATTCCAAGTTGGGGGTTGCTGTATTTTTAGGGGGCTCTATTTTTTCACTGACCTCTTTTAGGGGGCTCTGTTTGGAGGGCTCTATTTTAGGGAATACGGTACATGTACTGTATGTACTTTATAGCACATAAAAATAGGCACCCAAAAAAAACTTGTATGTAGCCTACCTGCCCCGAAAAATTTCCCCCGTGCCACGAAACTGAGTCCCCCCATAATTCCAGGTACACTACCCCCAACCCCCCCCCGATTTTACCCCCTATGTACCGTACCCGCCCGCCAAAGTAGCCACAGTACTGTTGGGGGGATGTCTGTTCCCCCTCCATGATGACATGGAGCTATGAATGAACCTACTGTTATTGGAACTTGAGCAGAGGTTCTGATGTGGACGTGGTGTGACGGTTGTCAGTCGGCGATCGGCGTCAGCCAACTTAATGATATGTATATGTGCATGCAGACAGCATTGCAGAAAACAGAATTGTGCATTCCAAAATGTGAAAAACGCCTCTAGTGGGCGGAAACAAACGACACAATGATGTTTAGTGACACTTTCGATGCCTTCCAAAAAAACTGGGCAACCCCCCTTTTTTGCGGGTAAAAAAACCGGCAACCCCTCTATTTTTTTCCAATGCCAAAAAAATTGGTACATATATTATTTTGGCTCCCGTGAATGTCTGGGGATACCTATACCTACCAGTGGTGTAGCTACCCAGGCGGGGCGGCAACCTACTGTACCACCCAAAATGCGGGGCGGCAACCTACCTACTGTACCAGCCGAGCTAGGGGGGGGGGTCGTGGTCGTACCACTTGGGGGGGGGTCATCTGGAAACCGAAATTTTTTATGTCTAAATACTGAAGAAAATGTGGCCTAAAACACTAATTTCGCGCGCAGCGCGCGATTTTTCGCCTATTTACAGACAAATATGCTAATTTTATGCAATTTTAAGCCAAAAATGAATGTTTTGGGTGAAAAGTTAGGTGGGGCGGCAACCTACCTACTGTACCAGGGGAGGGGCGGCAACCTACCTACTGTACCAGGCGAGGGGCGGCAACCTACCTACTGTACCTTGGGGGGGACCCCCCCCCCACCCCCCCCCCAGCCACACCATTGATACCTACTGTACCAGAGTCGATGGTCTGGGGGGGGTTATGTACCTAGGGGGGTTGGGGGGGGGGGTTAGGTTTTTGGGTGAAAATTTTTAATGTGTTTATTATGTGTGGAATCGTGTGAAAACGTAGTATTTGCGCGCGTAGCGCGCGAATTTTGGGTAATTTGAGGTAAAAACCACTGATTTTACACTAATTTTGGCCATTTTGGTCAAAAATTGGCACTTTTGGGGCAAAATCGGGGGGATACCTACTGTACCGGGGTAAAAATCGGGGGGGATACCTACTGTACCATGCCAAACATCGGGGGGGATACCTACTGTACCAGGCGAGGGGGGATACCTTCTGTACCCCCCAACCCCCCCCCCCCCCACCAACACTGATTGGGTCACCAATTTGGTATTGGTATTGGGTATTGGTACAGTGCCGGTATTGGTATTGGGTGTCAAAAGTGGTATTGTGCCCAGGCCTATGACGGACGGCTTTGCTTTTCGACATTCCGCCTTCCCTCCGCGATATTGTGCCGATCCCACTGGATGTCAATTTTTATTTCAGGTTTGGTTTGGATTAATTCGACTCGACACCGAGAATAAAAAATGAACGTTGCTGCTGCGCGTGGAAGGCACATTGTTCATCAATGTTTCTCTCGATGCTCATCGAATTCTCTGTGCGCTCGATCAGTCCAACAGTCGCCGATCAGCCCTGTTCCATCGCGTTTCCAGACAACGTTGGGTGGTGGCGGTGTTCGAAAAGGTGAGTTGAAATAGGGTTGCGGGTCGGGGGTGGGGGCGTAGATTTTCTTAGACACTTTTATGTGCAATTTGCACGTAAAATTTCAGAATCAGAATTGCACCTAAAAATTCGAGGTTTTGGTGCAAGTTGCACCGAGATTTTTGAACACTTAGCAGTGTAGTTCCTGGGGAGCGGGTGGCGTCCCCCCTCGGATGCGTCTGTTCCCCTTCCACGGTACGCCTGCCCCACTGTTCCCCCTCCGGGTACGTCTGCTCCAGTGGTGTCGTTGGGGGGGGGTTACCCCCTGGTATGGGGTATGGGAAATCGGCCGGGGGTATGGGAAATTTTTCACTTTTAGAGCAAGCACCCCTAAGAAATGACTTTTTGACCCCGAGAAGTACCAAAATTGACCATTTTTCATCCAAAAATGTCAAAAATCGCTTGCTGCCGCAAAAAACTCTGTTTTAAGCGCTTTTTAGACCAATTTTTGGCACTTTTAGAAGATCTTTGGGGTCATTTTTTCAAAACCCCCACCCTCGGGTATGGGAAATTTTTGAGTTTTTGGAGAACCCCCTGGTAACCTGGTAAGGGAAATTTTTGATTTTTGGGGTATGGTATGTATAGGAAATTTCCCGAAAATTGGGCTGGGTATGGGAAAATTTCGATTTCTCAACGACACCACTGGTCTGCTCCCCCAATTTTTGCCTAAAATAGGTACCGCCTGTTCCCGCTCCGGACCAGGAACTACACTGACACTTGGTACAGTGCTTTGCACCTGTTTTCTGGCTGCAATGAGTGAAAAGCTTGCAAAAATTTCGCTGCGCGGCTTGTTTATACGTTTCCCAAGCTTCCACAGTCGCATTTTCAGCCGCAAAACCAGCGTCGTGGTCAGAAATACGTTTATTTTGCTGTGTTTGTTTTACTATGCCGTTATAAGTAAAGAAACGGCATGAAAACACAAAAAATAGCCGACACCCGACCCGAACCCGAATCTAGTTTTTGAACCAAAAACAGACAAAAATTTGCCTATTTGCGATATCAATATAATTTTTAGCTCAATTTACGGAATTCAGGTTTTTTAAACGAAATAAACACCAAAATGTCACATTCTGCGCCTTCGAAATCATTTGATTCTGAGAAAATTTTGTCTCAAACTTCTTCTCTCAGCAAAACTGACGTTTTGAACCGTAAATGTCGGGTGTCGGCCGGGTCACAAAAAACCCGACACCTGACGTTTTGAACCGTAAATGTCGGGTGTCTGGAGGCACCCGATAACACCTACACTTTTTTGGCACCGACAGCAGGGTTTTTTGCCACTAATGGTGGCTCATTGAGCAACTAATAGTTTTCAATCACCCACAAGATTTTGGCAAATGAGCCCACCAATAGGCCACTGGCCCATTTTGAAAACAACCCTGCCCGAGCCCGACAGCCGACATCCCACTAACCATAAGTTGAAGTCCATTTGATTCGATTGGAAATTTGAAAGTTGAAATCATTTGATTTTACAGATCATACACATTGTGTTCTTTCATCACAAAATAAAACCTACCGTCAACAAAATTGCAGGACTGGCTGCGACGATCATGCCCACCCAACAAGTGGAGGACAAAGGATTCGTCGAGCAGGACGCCGAGCGATTGGTGAACAACGCTTGCATCAATTATTACAAAGAAGGTGGGCTCAGTTGCTGAAACTTTATCCCGCTGTAAAGCATGCCATCTGTTTGTGTGAAAAAATGCTTGAATTTAGGTCCAGAGGATCCAGTCCAGCCCATCCGCAAAAAACGGTGACCCCAAAAAACAGCAAATTATCATGAATTATCAATTTCTATCGCCCCCTCTGATTTTTGACCCAGGTCATCTATCTATCGTCATTACATTTCGGGTCCCAATCTATCTGTCG
>JASAMV010002254.1:0-20947 GCA_030248065.1 Rhynchonema sp. JSB1_4
GAGAGCTAAAAAACTGTAAAGACGTGCATCAAATAACAGGAAAAACTAAAAGAAAAGACCAAACGCAAATGACACCGAATTACATTTCCGATAAATACTTACTGTACCTAAAAGAGCCACAGTGAGAGATGAGCAAGCACAATAACGCACATACAAACACACAAAGTGAGACAATTTTCACAAAAATCTAAGATCAAATTTACGTTTACGACTCATTACGAGCCATGCAAAACACCCGAATGCTTATGTTGTTATGTAAGACGACAAAAAGTGCAAACAAAAATATTATAATGGCAGCTCAGCCACATTATAACATCAAATCTCACAGTGGGTAAGTTAACTATGAAATTCACCTGTTTTACGAGAATAATTGTACATGTCGATTGCAATTAGAGCTTCAAATTTTACCAGTTTTCAGCTTGCGCACTGATGCAAATGGCACAGAAATTATCAATAATGTGACTAAGTGACTAATGGTCACTAGTAGCTACTTTTACATTCATGATCAATTGATCAACAACAGAGCATTATACATATACAGTAAAAACTTCGTCATTTTGCAAAAACCACGGCAAAAATACTAAAAACCTACGAATATTTCGCAATAAACTTGACGTGAAAGTCTTTGAACCGCTCCAGCATTTCTTTCATCAGCGGTGGTTGTGGCAGAATAGTGGTGCTGAAATTAAAACAACCAGAAATAAAATCGCAAAAACGCTTTTGAAAACTTTTTCCGTGCATGCAAGCCAACAGCGCACTGGTTGTTTGGCATGACCTGGTCAAGTACTTGCTTGTCAGATTGACTGATTGATCGTGTTTGACCCATACACGACCAGACAGCCGCCTGATTTCGTGATCAAACGAAAGCCGCTTAAAAAGCAACGAAAATGAAGCGAAAAACAATTGAAATCTGCACCTATTGCACTTGATTCACTTTGGTAAAACGGGATTCAGCTGTGCAAAAAACGCTTCTGATAGGCACGATAAAAAGGTAACCCAAGGGCCTAAAAAGCTCTTGGAAGAAACACAATTGAAAAACAAATTTCAATCCCGCTCCATACATTGAGTCTAACAGCATCACTCACACGCGTGACACTAATATTCACAGCAAAGCCCATCGTAAAATTCTTAAACACACAAAACACTAATGTTCACTCACCGGAAATGATAAGTGCCTTCGCGTTGACCAAAGCCACTTCCCGGTACGATACAGATACCCGCCTCCTCAAGCAGGGCCCACGCGTAGAAAAAGTCCGGCTGCTGACCTTTCTCCTGAAATTGCAGAGTGAATAACATTTAGAAAAACGGTTGTTCCTTTCAGTCTTCCCTCTTTATGGTGACATCATGATCAGGCAGTACACGTGGTATTTTCGGTAACTACAAGTAAGTGGCCGATTGCAAAACTTGGAACCGCACTCTCTGCCACCACATAAAGGCCCATCATAAGTAGGATACCCTGCGTTCCAAACCCCAACCTTGGCAGCGGCAATGGCTTTTGGCGGCAGTTCAATCCTTGGGAACGCATACATAGCGCCTTGTACAGGGTTGCACTTTATGCCCGGGATCGAGTTGAAGAGCGATTCGACCGATTTGGCGCGCTCCGCAAGTGAACCGAGAACGTCGGCTTTCTCCTGCCAAGCGCAATAAACACAATGGTCTTAAAAGTCTCGTTTGTGGGTTACAATACAATCGCCCCATGAACATTTGACCAACATCACGAGACGAGCGCCTTACCATATATTAGCCATCGGAAATGGATCTTTTTTACGTCAGGTTTTGAATGCAAGACAATGTGAAAGTGAGATTATTGAACGGTTTGATTAGACCAACTGGTTGAAAATCAAGCTTACGCTGGTCGAAATAAGCTGTGTGACTAGCGTGGACAAGGCGCAAAAAATCCGACGAAAAAAATTGATATTCGACAGTTTTTTTGAAGTTGAGAGGAAGTTGAACCTTATTAAGAGTTGTTTCCACTAAGCAAGAACCTGATCGATCGACCAAAATTAGACCAGCTAATAAAAGTTGCGCGAAACATTCTTTGGAAAGAATCCGGAGAATCGCGTTTCTACCGGAAAGACAAAATAAAATGAAGACGAATTCCCAACCTTCGACCACAGATCATACGAAGCGTCGCCGGGTTTCGGCCGATTCACCACACAGTCCATTACAACCTGCGAAACATTTGAATTATTTGGGTTGCTGTAACTCTACCGTAACCCAAGTCCATTCCCAGAGCACCTGTCCAGTAACGGTGGAGCATAGTTTGGCCGAAATTGATTTTTTGAACATTGCCAAGACATCTGGGTCCATGTTGATAATTTCGGCGTAGCCACCGCGCTGACCGCATCTGCAATAAAATCGAGATTGGTTGGGTGGGTTATACGCATCTGGTCGTATTCTTTGGTTTTGTTCACACGAAATGGTGATCGGTGGTATTAGTTTTGATTGCTTTCTTCGTATTACGTGCATACACTGTGTTGAAACATCTCCGACGGCGCAAAAAAGCATAAAAATTTCAGAACATCGTGTATCAAAAACCACACTAATTTATTTCAATTTCTTAAATTTTAGTCAAACACATTAATTACCGAAAAATCTCCCACTCACTCACTCTCCCATGTATCCCTTCGACACAGACATGAATGATGCCAACTCCTGTTTTGTGTCGTACGGTGCACCCAACTCCTTGAGAACTTTCTTGAAACTGTGGAACGCACAGCCCTCGGCATAGACGTTGTCTTGATAGACCTGTGGGTTGCTTGGGTCAAATCATTGGTGGAGACCGTTAATCATCGAACGATTAATAGGCGGTTCTGTCCTGCTTTCAGTCACCTGACCATTTGCGTGTTGAGTTTTTTTGGGGTTTACTCATGCCAACAATTTCGACCAGCATAGTAGTTTCCTGCTAGCAACTTAGAACAACTTTTACTTTAGTCGAAATTAGCACCAATAAGTTCTACTGGAAAGTTGTTACAAACAGTTACGTCACGTGACCTGGCCAAGGTGAGGCCGGCACGGACCGATCACAACGAGCGACATCAAACTTGGTGATCGGATTGAATCCGACGTGATTTTTATGATTAAGAACTTTAGTGATGTCACCAATTCTGTCCAGCGTACAAGATGTTCCTCGACCTAAAAGAATGATTGGTAAGCTGGGCGAAGTTACTCGCTCTAGTGAATTTCTTAATATCCTTAATGCTGCCAAGTCAAGTCAAGTCCGATCACCAAGTTTGATATCGACCCAAGTTTGCTGCCAGTCTGCTTCTGTTTTAGGTGTAGTTAAAATTAGGTATATTTCAAACCTCACAACAAAAAAAGGAAATCAACAAACCTCATCAGCGAACAAGAACAGTTTGTTTTCATGCGCAAATTTGATAATATTCTCGATGTTTTC
This sequence comes from Rhynchonema sp. JSB1_4, assembly GCA_030248065.1. Taxonomy (NCBI): domain Eukaryota; kingdom Metazoa; phylum Nematoda; class Chromadorea; order Monhysterida; family Xyalidae; genus Rhynchonema; species Rhynchonema sp. JSB1_4. The sequence continues at coordinate 3,398 of JASAMV010002254.1, forward strand.
CCGGCTCAGAACTTGACCGGTCGGATTGCCTGGGTTGATCACACACAAAACCTGCAAATATATGTATGTATAGGTAGACGTAACTGACGTAATTGACGCAACTGACGCATTACTTCAGGTTTCTATGCGATAATAATAATTAGATTCTACAGGTAATAATAATTAATTGTGAGATGAAGAAAAAGAAAACAGTGAACAAGGCCGCAAGCTGATTATCAATGCCACATGATGACATGAATGTCGTTATCAGCACAACACCACTATGCACTAGTTAAATTTATTTTCACGAAACCAAATAGCAGCAACAAAGTAGCGTACCCTTGGAGTGCAATGTTTGCGCGACTCTTCCAGTGCACGTTTCAGCTCGTCAATGCTCAATGCCCATTTGTTGTCTTCGTCCAGATAATAGTTGATCTGAAATAAAGAATTTTGATAACAACGCTAACAACGTCAAAAATTGACAACAAATTCACAAAACGTTGACAATACACTACCTGATGCAATCCAAACTCAGCGGTTGTGGCTGAGTAGAGTGGATATTGCGGAATGGGGATCATCACACCACTCGGCTTGCTGGCATCGTCACTGATGAACAGTTTGAGAAGATTCTAAAACGCGGAAAAAATATTATTATAATTTATTACCCTGAAATAAAATATGAGAAAAGTCTCTTCCCTATCCTGAAAAAAATGAATAACTGACCCTAATAGACTCCGAAGCTCCGCCCGACAGACAGATTTCATCAGGGTTCGCAGGAATACCTGAAAAGAAGAGCGAAAATAAAGAACAACATAACTGCCAAAAAACAATTAAACAGGTTATCAACAAACCCCCATCGCGCTGTTTGATGTACTCAGCAGCATGGTTACGAATTAGCTCAATACCAACGCTCATGCTGTACGCACCTGGAGAAAAATAACGTTTCGAAATAAGAAAATGAATATGTCAGTGTCTTTTGATCTATGTATCAGCGTCACTACACGATGTTCTGACATCTTTTGCTTTTGTAATTTTTACTTACCTTACCTTCGCACACGTTGGAACAATTAACCTCATACGGTGCGTGACATGAGCGGCGCTCCATGCTTGGCGCCCTTGTTGGGTTACCACAGCAGAATACAACACAATGGCGCAAAAAAATGTTACAGGGATGGAACAAGACAAGGGAATAAACTGAACAAAGAAATCATGTTCCCGGTATTTCTTCCACGAAATGCGGCACAAAACACATAAAATACATGAAGTCGGCGGTGTGGGCTCTATCGCCACCGCGTCCGGATGCGGTCAACGGGATGTATGTATATGGCGATGTCTCGTTCGATACGCATTCACGTCAGCCTGGGGACGCCAGCCACGTCGCTAAATGGTGGTACACGGAAGTGACGGACAATCACCAACCCACCATCTGTTCCGGACTGTTGACAATATGGACTGATCCCAATATGCGCCCTCTGAGCCCGACATTTGTCGTTTAACGAGGACGAGGATTAATGCATAATTTTCTGTTCTGTTAACATGTCCTGTCATCTGTCCTGATGTCCGTGATCTTTCTCTCTCCTTGGCGCTTTTTGTAGCTTTTATTTGCTGTGGTTTTGTTATAACCAGTGTTGTAACTATTTTCATTTCCGTAATTGTCCCACCCGGTCTTGTAACTTTGCTTCTATCACTAATTTACGTGCATGGTTTTATGCGTCACTGAGAGCATAAACAAACAAACAAGTCGGCGGTGTCCATCAACGCTACGTTGTACCAAAATGACCTACAAAGCAAGAATTACAACAATTGACCAACCAATACTGCCGCCTCCACACGCAGCCAGCAGATCTTTGGCGCGTTGCCTGACATCGGGCGGGTAAATGTCCTTGTCGATCAGGCTCGGCTCAGCACAACACGCCATCACCTGCAGCAACATTGTTACTGAATGTAACCGGTTCTCTGAGTACTTCTCCCGTCATATCACGTGACCCTGCGGTGCATTCTTACGTACCGACGATGTGCACAACGCAACGCTAAGACTTCTGAAAACTGGTGCCTGGGAAGTAATATGATAGCACTTCCATTTGCTTAAAACACTAGGCAGTTACAAAACGGACATCAATTCAACGAACGACCAAATTCCAAACAACCATCTATCCGAACCTGTCTGATGAAGGTGATCGGTTTCTGTCCCATCGCATGCGCATCACCGATGTTCGCACGTATCACGTTGCTGAACGGTTTGCTCACACCCTGTAATTGGACGTATCATCCGGTTCACTTCTATTTTACTTTGAAAACTTCAAGTATCACGGGCACATAAAGGCAAACTACACCATCACGAGGTCGATTTCGCAGCTGGCAGAATAGTGAAACATTCTGACGTGGCTGTTGATTTGGGAAACGTTACACGTTGAAGAATACAAAATGGAGCGTGATTGATTGATTGATTGTTTGCCAACGTTCGGTTGTCGTGGTCTCATTGTTGACTGAAGGTGTCCGACAGATCTTCTGCGCATTTGATCGGGTTACGCCACAGATCGATTGGGCTCGTGGATACGGGTCGGCTTTTGCAACGAAACAGATGTTCGACCGTGTCAGGCTCGGTGCAGCACCGAGGGCACACGTTTTGTATGTTTGGGTCGATGCGATTGCGATATGAGTTCAGCATGCGGCAGTGACCACTGCGTAATTGCGCCAGGGTGCATCTTGTACGAATATCCAGCGACTCTTCTTCTGGGTTGATGTCGGGTGGTTTGGTGCCCAGGACCCCGATGGATCGCTTTCAGCGTTTTGCCGTAGTACGAGCGTGATGATTTTCTCTTTCTATTCGTTATGAATACACACCACCTTCGAAAACGGGCTCGTGTTGATGTGTTTGCCTTTACGTATCAATAGATGAACGCATTGTATGACTAAGCGAACTCAGCAAAACATTCTTGGGTGGGTGCCCTTCTCGCAGTCCCGTCACATTAACAGAACGTATTTCGAGAGCAACCGTTCACAGTTTTTTCGTCATCATGGTTTTTAAATCTTATGAGATCATTTCCCTGCATTTTTTTGCAAGTTGAAGAAAGAGAAGCCTCAACTAATCAGGAAATTGCGAAAACTCAACCGACATTGATTCACAGGCGAAAAAGCAGTAAAACCCGGACAAAAATGATGACGAAACGTTTTGATAAACAGCCCGTTTTCAACCGCAACTCGACCTTCTTCAATTCCTTCTCCAATTCAACAGCCCTGATGACCACCGGTCCCCTGACAGCGTACTCCATCGTCTTGATCTTGCTGTTCATGTGATCCAACGTGATCGTGTGCTGTTGATTGGCCATAGTGAGTACTGGCTGTGCTTGTTGACGACCGAGTAGTAATGGCGCGCTGCACAATGATGATGACTGCAAGGTACAAACAGAATGAATTCGCAAAGTTGCACGCTATGAATGTGACTATAAGGAACTTGATCACCGAACAATGATTGTTGTTCAATTTGTACGGTCAATAGATCCGACGGAACACACAGACGAGCGGTTTGCACACATAAATGGACTGGGCAAAACATTTCCGGACCAGGACCAGCCACGATTTATTCACAAGATACAGATTAGACTTTGAACTACATTAAAGGCGTTCCATGTTCCGTGATATTTCTACAGTCCTGATTAGACAAGTGTAAGAGTTGTCAACACAAACCACAAACAATCTCATTGATGACAACAAGTATGCCAGGTGGAAGACAAGCAAGATCGCGTTGTGTGGCGCCAAAAACATTTTGGATTTCCACACGATCGAAATAAATTCTAGCGTGTTATCTAGCCTGATGGAAAACTAATCACGAAACATTCAACACCAAAATTTTCCATGATATGATATTCTAGCAAGCATTATGTGGTATCGACGCACCTTGTAGCCGAAAGTCAACGACGATGCACTCCTCTTTGTAGCAGTGTTGCCGACAGCACTAAGCACTAGACGTCGCATGCAGAACAATCAAGTGAGGCACCAGGGTTAGAGCTGTTGCGCGGGTGAACTGAAATTAGATATGGGTAGCGTCAGCGATTGATAACATGCTCAAGCTAAATCGCAAAGGATCCAACAACTTTGAAAGCAACGACTACGAACTTGCCCAAGCGAAGGGCACTGGTTCCGTCGTGGTTGTTGCCTTCAATGACCCAGTGACATCAATATACTCAGAACCCACCAAAGTCAAAAGAACAGCCAACTCGTTATTCACAAAATCATGCAGCCGTAAGTTAAGAACACGAAAAGACTGACCTGCCGACTTTGGAACTGGATCGAAAACACCGCAGGTAGAAAGTTGACCAAAGTGCGCGCGTGGAGTGGATTACTGTTGGCGACCTGAAGAAATGTCTTAACAAGTGGACACAAAGGCGCTTGCGTTGAAGTACCCGTGCGACGACAGCGTCGATGGCGTATGTCCAACGCAATTCCAAACAGAACCTCCGACAACATCAAGAAGACAAAAAAATATGACTTTTTATCCAACAACAATAATAAACCAAACTTAACAACGTGAATAGAATAACAAGAAATTGCAACTATCCAACACCCGCATTATACTTGTCAAAGAATTCAATCATTTTCGGATCAGTTCTCGGCTGCACAATATTGAGAGCTTCAATGAAATGTTGATGTTTCACGCGGTCTATATTGATGTCCTCACGCATCGCAACCATGGCTGCTTCGCGGCATAATGCTGTTAGTTCGGCACCAGAATACCTGGAATTTGAATGGAAGATATTGCTTACGCCATTTGATTTCCATTAATTCATATATTCTTATCGTGGAAGTTTATGGTTGACAAGAACTCTAAAGCGAAATTCACTATCATTTCAAGCAGAATGCGAAACATTTGCAACTATCATCGCTTGTTCCCTTCCCACAGCATCAATTTCATTTCAAACATTACACGCAACTGGCCAGAGGATACAAATCTCTAGGGACACTGCAAATGCAAATCATCCCCCCGATATTAAAAAAACATGTGCAAACATAAATGACTCAAAATCTAACACCAAACAGCAGCCCCATTCAGTCAGAGTCAGCTCACCCATCAGTCCCATCCACCAGCACATCTACGTCCACATCGGTGCCACCCTGGTACCGCCTTGTGCTCAGTGCAATGATGGCACGTCTGCTTGCAGCATCAGGCAAAGGCACATAGATGCACCGATCGAGTCTGCCTGGTCGAAGGAGGGCCGAGTCGATCATGTCCGGCCGGTTGGTGGCTGCTAGTACAGTCACGCCTGTGAATAATGGAAAGATTGGCCACAACGACAGTATATAACAGTCAACAAAACCTAACAAAAATGTCCGACACTTGTTCTGTGGTGTTGTATTATCATTATTCCTGATCCGGATTGGGATTGATGAGCGAAAAGGTAGTCGGACAGGCAATCTTTTATTTCATAGGAATTCGATTGCGAGCTCGGTGCACAAAGTGCAAAATAAAATAATCACAAACTGAATAATGACGTGAGTGACGTATGAGTGACATGGGAACAGCTCCGTGACCAACCCGACAACGATTCGAGTCCATCCAATTCCGTCAGCAGTTGGGTCAAAACGCGATCGCCCACCGCCGAGCCGCTATTATTCCTGCCAGAGTAAGCAACGAATCAACGAAAAAGGAAATAAAAAATATAGCCAAACCACCTACCCCTGTGCCCTGGTGCCCCCGGCCCTCGTCTGTGCGACCGCGTCGATTTCGTCGAAGAAAATGACGGCGGGCGCTGCTTGGCGGGCGCGACGGAACAACTGACGGACGGCACGCTCGGATTCACCAACCTGACGAAAGAATTAAGTGCATTTTCGCATATTTTGTTAATTATTATAACGCCTATTGTTTCTGCTTTTTTCTGTAAGAATGTTGCGTCCAACCAGCACAAATTTCAAAACGCCGTCTTATCTTGTGGGCTAACAAAGACATTTTCACCCCGCCAGACATATTTTTCAATCAAATATTACCCGGTGGCGCAGCGCGTTGGTTTTTTGATAGGGCATACGAAAATAGAGCAACAGCTTCAAAATTGCGATACAAGGACCGAGTCCATCGACAGAAAACCAAAAAATATAAAAACAAAAATTTTCAAATTTCGTCAAAAACTACGTGCTGCGATGCATTAGTTTGTGACTGTATCATTTGTCCGTGACTTACCCATTTACTGAACAGCTCCGGTCCTTTGACCGCGAGAAAATTCAATCCACTTTCGGTTGCTGTGGCACGAGCGATCAGGGTTTTGGAACAGCCTACAATCATTACATGAATCAAAAAGAATCATATTGCATTTTCATTTTATTTACACTGTAGATTTAGCTTGAAAGCCAAAATTTTAGAGATGATGTCAAAGTGAATGCTGTTGTTGCAGTGTGAGAATAATATGAGCTAAATTCCCCACACGCTTTTTGCACGAGTACAGAAGAACAACTTCTGCACACGACACATGCCAGAAAGTCCAGTCTGTTTGCGGGTGCTTCACAACAGATTGACTTTCCTGTGAGATTTCAATCGCAGTTTGACAGGACGTTTGGGAGGAGCAAACTAGAACAACAAGTGAAACAAACAACTACATCATATTGACACCGACCCGGTGGTCCATAGAGCAATATTCCGCACGGCGGTGTTATGCCCAATCGTTTGAATGATTGTGCGTGTTTGAACGGCCATTCGACTGCTTGACGCACCAGCAATTTAACGTCATCATAACCGCCGATGTCCTAAACAATAGGAATGTGGTTCTTCACAAACAAGGGCGATCTAATTCGTCAATAGCACATGGGAAGCTAAATCGAGTTTACCAACAAGCAGACCATCATCACCCACCTCACAATGATCCCCCGCCCGATTGTTTGGCAAAACAGACAAAACGACACAAACATACCTCCCATCTGACGTGCGGCACCTCCAGTGTGATCTCACGCATCGCTGATGGACGAACGCGGTGCAGAGCCAGTGACAGACAATCAATCAAGGATGATTTTGACTGGTCGGTTGCGTGACGACAGAACTGAAAAATGAATATCATTTCGTCCAGTCTGTTTATTTTGACCCTCGTTGCAGTGAAACCCGTTTGCACACTGCAGTGGCGTCGTTGGGGGAGGGGGTTGGTCACACCCTAGTATCCGGTATCTTGATTTTATCACCCATGGTATCCGGTATCCTGACTTTTTGTCCATGGGTAGGCTACCCTGAAATTTGTCCGAAAACTGTAAAAAAATTGCCCATTTTAGCCTCCAAAACGCTCAAAATCGCTTGCTGGCGGTTTCAGTGAACGAAAATGACCTGGGAAATATGAACCTATAAATAACAAAAATTATCACCTCTGTGGCAGCCAGCCTGCAAACAGCCATCAGATCTGAGCCCGTATATCCGTGCGCCCGTTCGGATAGTGAGCAACGGTCAACTTCCTCCACCTGATCGAGCAAATTCAGATTTCGAAGGTGCAAGGTCAGAATATCTTGTCGTTCAGATGCGTTCGGTGTACCTGAAGAGCTCGTTTTCACAAACAAACAGTGGCACAATTGTTTCATTTTTGTGAGAAAATATGAGCTGCTATCTAAATGAGCATTATATACGCCCAATCACTCGACAACCAACAACCAGACAAATTTATTGAACCGAGTGCTCGAACTCGGATGTTGCACGCAAGCTACCGGTATGTAAGCCAAGCGTCATCTACGCCACGCCGGCTGTGCGACGAAAGCCCAAATGTATCAGATAAAGGATGCAAGTGACACCATGTCAACGGCATACGTGCAAACTCGCATCGCCGATGATCATGAACACAAACGCCGACTGCGCCAGAGAATAGGCAGTTTGTTTGGACGCCCCAACCCCGTAGCATACTCGTGCTCAAACGGGGTGATGACTGATGATACATCTGCCTTATCAAAAACGGAAAGAAACGATAAAAACGCCGCAAGACACTAACCAACGTCCAACTCAACATCGAATCGTCGTCTCAATGCCAACGGCAGTGTTTCCGGACTCCGACACGCCGCCAGGACCCAGCACGACGGTTGACGGTGGATACGGTCCATCAACTGGAATTAGGATAGTTCACTGAAAGAAAAAGAAAATAACGCAAAAGAAATGAATGACATAAAATGGTGATCCTGACAAACCTGTGCCAAACTTGTTGACACACCGGAATCAGTAGGAGCACCATCGGATCTGACGTTTGAATTCGGATCATAAATCAATTGGTCCAAATCGTCTAACAACCACAATGTGTTCGCAACATTTGCTTCGTCGTTGGCCTGGAGGAATTTTGTTTTGACTGTTTTCGATTTTGGATGGTCCATTATTGCCATTGTTCCAAACTACTGTCTCCCTTCAACATGCACTGATGTCGCTCAAACATTTCGCTGTCAATTTGTGGCCGGTGAATGCTGTATGAAGCTTCGCGTCGAACTCCGCCCACAATTTTGCGAGAACTTCACTTTCATTATTGTCGAGTTCTATAGAGCAGCAAGGTGAGTTCGTACTGGTGAACGGAGTTCGGAAAATCAACACCAAGGTCATTCACATGTAAAGCATAAGCAACAGCACATTCGATAAGCACACTGGCAAAACAATGAAAACCACTTCTCGAAAACAATGCGGAAATAACACGATTTATACGACTCACTTTGATATCTTGTTCACGCGCCACATTTTGCACTCGCAGTTTGCCAGCGCACGCACCGGCCGTGGCGTCCAACAGCAGTGACTTGCCACAGCCACTGCTTCCGAGCAACAAAATAGTGCGCACAAATTGTTGTTTATTTACTCGATAATCGAGTTCTTTTGATGTAATCACTGGCTCAATGATGTAGTCGTGAAGTTGTTGTTTGATCGGCTGGAATTATCGATTTTGTGAATTTATTTTATTGCGCAACTTTTTGCAAAAAAAAACACTCGCCTTCGAGCCGCCGATGTCTTCGAACTGTGTTCTTGATCTGAGCTCGTCATCCGCACACGTTGGCTTTTCGCACACGCTCACTTTCACATCATTCGATAGTCGGCAGGCCCAGGCGCATCTGGACTTGCAATTTTTCGAGTTCTCCAATATCATCGCGGCGAGATTTTCTTCCAGATCGGTTACTGTCAGAGAATTTCCAAGTGAATAGTAAAATTTTTGGCCATAATATGAAACGATCAAGTCACAGGAACTGGCAGTGCAGGCGCCGCTCAAGTATTTTTGCAAATATTCGACGGAAGGCACATTCGATCGGGTATCATCACCTGCCAGAGTCAATGTCACGGCACTGACGGTGTTCATGTTTCGAATGGCCTGAACTTCGATCATTTTCTCGGTCTGCAGATCTCGGAATGCGGAATGATATTTCGGAATTTGTACAGCATCTAGCGCAACGTCGGGATTGGGAAACAGCACAGCACAATATTCATTCGTTGACGATCGGCAGGGCAAATTGATGAGCACAGCGGAACCAAAATCAGCACCGAGATGAGTTAATGTTGAGGGGTGGATAAATATTGCGTTGTCACGAGTCCAGCCGGTCAGCGAAGAGTACTCATCCAGCGGTCGATCAAGGGCCTCGACTTTGGCAACGAAAAAATTGCCATCAATGTAAGAATTCGCCGTCATTTTGTCAACATGATTTATTGTACCATTTAACTTTGCCTGACTACACGTCGCTTTATGTTTATCGATTGATTTGACGACAAAACTGCGCTCACACGAACTGCACTTAATCCAATCGTTCTTGTTGACCCGTCGTTTTGGGCCACCACTCCCCGTTGGCGTTTGATAGTGCGATGGTGATTCGGTCATATTGCTGATACACGTCCAGCTGGCTGCAGGCGATACAAAGCCGTGGTGTCGTTGACAAATCGAAAGTTTCCCATACCCACTGTAGTGGCTGTGGAGAGGGGGGCGGGGGGGGTGGTGGATTCCCCCCTGAGGGATATCTATCTCGAGTCAACCCTTAAGGGGGAATGGGGTAGGGATCGGCGTCGACGCATGGAAAAGGGGGGATATCCCCAGTAGGTACCGGGGGGGGGGGGGGATACCTACTGTACCATGCCAAACATCGGGGGGATACCTACTGTACCAGGCGAGGTGGATACCCACTGTACTGTCCCCCACCTCCAACACTGGGCTCTATTCCGGGGGGATTCTATTAATTCACTGACCCCTTTTTGGGCGGCTGTATTACGAGGGGGCTCAATACCGGAGGCTATATTTAGGTTTTTACGGTATTTCTGGGAACAATTTTTCAGGTTCGGGTTAGTGAATTGATAGAGGCCCCCAGTGCTGTGGCTGGGGGGAGGGTGGGGGGCAGTGTAGTTCCTGGGGGGGAGGGGGGTCCCCCCTCGGGTACGTTATCTCCCCCTCGGGTGGTACACTATCCCCCTATCTCCCCCTCCGGGTACACTATCCCCCCAATTTTTGCCTAAAATGACCATTTTTAGGCCTAAAATGGGCATTTTTAGGCCTAAAATGTGTGATTTTCAGGTCAATGTTCTCAAAAGTCGCCAAAATACGCTTTTTATGAAGAATTTTTTCCAAAAAGGGGCAAAAATAGGTCAAATTTTCTACCTCAAAAAGTGAAGTTTTCCCGAATTTGGGTCTTCCCCCCCCCTTCCCCCCCTCGGGGGTACACTATCTCCCCCTCCGAGAAAAACGGAGGGTCCGCTTCCGCTATCTCCCCCTCCGGACCAGGAACTACACTGGTGGGGGGTCCCCCCCAATGGTACCCTACCCGCCCCGGCCTGGTACGCTACCCCCTACCCGCCCCGCTCTTGTACCCTACCCCCCTACCCGCCCCGCCCTGGTACCCTACCCGCCCCGATTTTTACCCCCAAAATGCCCATTTTTCGGTCAAAAATGCCCAAATTTCGACCGAAAACCCTGAAAAGTGCAAAAAATCTCGCGCTGCGCGCGATATATGCACTTTTTAGTACATAAAAACAGGCACCCGAAAAAACTTGTGTTGTACCCTACCCGCCCCGAAAAGTCTTCCCCCCCTCCCCCCAAACCGGATTTCCCCCCCCCCCCAAAATCCCAGGTACCGTAAAAACCTAAATACAAGGGGGGCCCTATTAATTCACTGACCCCATTTTCAAAAAATTATTTTCGTTTCTCAGCGAGAGCGTTCCAAATCCGGTGTTATTTTCGATCGATATTCCGAGGGGGCTCTATTCCGGGGGGGGCTCTATTTAGGTTTTTACTACCCTCGTACCCGCCCAGATTTTTTCCACCTATGTACCCTACCCCGCCAAGGTAGCCACAGCACTGGAGCCCCCCCCACCGGAAAACACCCCCCCCCCCAAACGGAGTCAGTGAATTGATGGAGCCCCCTTCCAATGGTGTGGCTGGGGGGGGGGGGGGGGTGGGGGGGGTCCCCCCCCCCCCCCCCAAGGTACAGTAGGTAGGTTGCCGCCCCTCGCCTGGTACAGTAGGTAGGTTGCCGCCCCTCCCCTGGTACAGTAGGTAGGTTGCCGCCCAGTGTAGTTCCTGGTCCGGAGGGGGAGATAGCGGACCCCCCGTTTTTTTCGGAGGGGGAGATAGTGTACCCCCGAGGGGGGGGAAGGGGGGGGGAAGACCCAAATTCGGGAAAAAGTCACTTTTTGAGGTAGAAAATTTGACCTACTTTTGCCCCTTTTTCGAAAAAATTCTTCATAAAAAGGGTATTTTGGCGACTTTTGAGAACATTGACCTGAAAATCGCACATTTTAAGCCTAAAAATGCCCATTTTAGGCCTAAAAATGGCCATTTTAGGCAAAAATTGGGGGAGATAGTGTACCCGGAGGGGGAGATAGGGGGATAGTGTACCACCCGAGGGGGAGATAGCGTACCCGAGGGGGGGGGGGCAACCCCCCCCCCCCTCCCCCCCCAGGAACTACACTGTTGCCGCCCCACCTAACTTTTCACCCAAAACATTCATTTTTGGCTTAAAATTGCATAAAATTAGCATATTTGTCTGCAAATAGGCGAAAAATCGCGCGCTGCGCGCGAAATTAGTGTTTTAGGCCACATTTTCTTCAGTATTTAGACATAAAAAATTTCGGTTTCCAGATGACCCCCCCCCCAAGTGGTACGACCCCCCCCCCTAGCTCGGCTGGTACAGTAGGTAGGTTGCCGCCCCGCATTTTGGGTGGTACAGTAGGTTGCCGCCCCGCCTGGGTAGCTACACCACTGCCCCCTTCTATTTAGGTTTTTACGGTATCCCCCCTCTCAGACCTGTACGGGAGGAATTTTTTACCCTCGGCCGGTAATGGCTTCAGATCGAAAAATTGGGGGGGGTCTGGTAACCTCGGAAGCAAAATCAGGGGGGTCTGGTAATTTTTATGAATGAAGTCAGTAGACCTTATTTCAGTGTTACAGAGCTCATAGAGCCATTAGCCATGTATTCTCAGACTCATAAATACGTTTTGGCAGGTTTCTTTAACAAGCAAAAGCATTTACGGCGCAAAGCAACATTTAAAAACAGAATAATCAAGTTTACGTACAAAATCTGGAAGTATAATACATACCTAAAAAGTTGACCGAAATGTTCAAATTAGTTAAGTAATGCCACGAATCAAGAAACTTTAAAACACTTCTGGTGAGCTAAGAAGACCGGAGACAATGCAATTACGTACAGTTACAATGTGCAGGTATAGGTTATGATGTCATTCAATGCGCAAGCCACAAAAAAACGGGAAACGTGACAAGCATAACTTTCGTTAGATTGAAATGTTGAACTTTCGGAACATGTTAGCGAAGCGCCGCTGAGCTTCGTCATCAATGTTCTCTTCTGCATAATGTTCAAGTTCGCCCTCTCCATAGAACAATTCAAATGCATCGTGATCCACCAAGCGCTCGAATTCCATCGAAGCGGTGCGCAGAAAACGTCCACGTTTGCACAGCTTCACTCGCAAGCATGCTTCGTGCGGACTTATGACTTGGCCAAGCATTGGCGCAAGTTTGCTTGCAGACATATCCAGAGCCACTTTAGGGCATAGTATAACTGGTGCCACCCAACCCATCAACAAGCTTCGCAGTCATTAATCAACAACAAAGATACAATACCTATGCATGCAGTGTAGTTCCTGGTCCGGAGGGGGAGATAGCGGACCCCCCGTTTTTTTCGGAGGGGGAGATAGTGTACCCCCGAGGGGGGGGGAAGGGGGGGGGAAGACCCAAATTCGGGAAAAAGTCACTTTTTGAGGGAGAAAATTTGACCTATTTTTGCCCCTTTTTGGAAAAAATTCTTCATAAAAAGGGTATTTTGGCGACTTTTGAGAACATTGACCTGAAAATCACACATTTTAGGCCTAAAAATGCCCATTTTAGGCCTAAAAATGGCCATTTTAGGCCAAAATTGGGGAGATAGTGTACCCGGAGGGGGAGATAGGGGGATAGTGTACCACCCGAGGGGGAGATCGCGTACCCGAGGGGGGGGGGACCCCCCCCCCCTCCCCCCCCCCCAGGAACTACACTGTATGCATGTACATACATGATACCTATACCACTGTATGCCAGCCAACATATGTATACTTTGCATACAACATGGCACTTCAACATTAAAAAAGGCATAACAAGCCATGAGTGACAGAAAATGCGCGCGAAGCGCGCCGACCTGAAGTATAAAAAGGCTAAAATACACGTTTAAAATGCATTTTGGAAGAGGTACTGGTTTGGATTTTGAGGGGGGTCTGGTAATTTTTGCCGAGGGTGCCGGAATTTACCCTCGGCAAATCCAAAATGACCCTCGGCCGGGCCGAGGGTGCCGAGGGTGGTTGTACAGGTCTGCCCCCTCTCCAATCCCGGTACAGTAGGTATCCCCTTCCAGAGTACCTACAACACTGTTCCGGGGGGGCTCAATTAATTCACTGACCCCTTTTGGGCCGTACTTGGGGGAGCGGGTGAGGGGACCCCCAATTTCTGGCTAGAAATCCAATTTACCGAAAAAGCCTACCGTAAAAACCTAAATACAGCCCCCCCCCCCCGGAATAGAGCCCCCCCCCCCCCCCCCGTAATACAGCCCCCCCAAAAAGGGGTCAGTGAATTAATAGAGCCCCCCCCGGAATAGAGCCCCCCCCCCCCCCTCAGTAACATCCCCTATCCAGTAGTGTATTAAGGCCTGATAGTGGTGCACAGGTACATTTATGCACGTTTATTGTTCGTTCAGAGCACATAATATGCCTCTAATTGACGAATAGACACGAATAAATGCGATTACAAGCGAAAAAACATCCTTTCTTTCAATCCCATTTTTAGGGGTTTTTGGGGGGTATTTCTGCGAACAATTTTTCAGGTTCGGGTCAGTGAATTAATAGAGGCCCCCCCCGGAATAGAGCCCCCCCCCGTAATAGAGCCCCCCCAAAATGGGGTCAGTGAATTAATAGAGCCCCCCCTTCTATTTAGGTTTTTACGGTAGGTAAACACAAGGGGATCCCAAACACAAGGGGGCTCTATTAATTCACTGGCCCAATTTTGGGGGCTCTATTACGGGGGGCTCTATTCCGCGGCGCGGGGAGCTCTACTCTATTAATTCATTGACCCGAATCTGAAAAATTGTTCCCAAAAGGAAAAAAATTTTCTCTTTTTTTTCCCGAGGAGGAAGAGCAAAACTTAACCTTCTGTTTTTAGTAGGCCCGGTGGTTGGCAGGGGCGTACACAGGTTTCGAGCTGGACTATAGGCTAAATTGAGAATCGTTTTTATCCAGTGTTGTTCCATTTTTCGAAAATACACTTTTAGGGCTTATTTGAATATGGCATGCTTCACGTGGCGCGCGCAAATTTTGACTTTTGTGTTCCCGACACCAACACCACCGATTTTTTTACATTTGCCGCGTTCAAGAGCCAAAATCTTGCGATTTTCGGCGTTCTTTTTCCTTCTCGTGACTTCTGGGAGTGGTATGGTACCCTCTGAGCGGCTGAGCGTGTACTGTACCCCAGGTACTCCCACGCCACTGTGCTTCTTCAGATTCGGCACCGTACCGATCAAACCCAGTATCAGTCAAAGCAGTAGAAGCGCACGAAAATTCTGACTTTTTTGTTCGCAGAACCACAAACGACGCAAAACAGCCCAGAGATTACATATACGCATGCCCCGAAAGGTCACAAAACTTGGCGCAGTGTTGTCAGGTCATACTGCTGATATTCATGGACACAAAGATCACGTGTGGAATGGAAAAGCCGAGGGCACCTTTTATGCAACTCTAATTTGAAATAATCTCTGGATGGGAATGCACTTGAATAATTTATGGATTAGAGCTTGATACGGTCATGAAGATCAGTAATAAAGCGCACAATTTCTGGATCATCATTGTTGAAGATCTTCCGGAAAAAAATATCGCCATGTTATGGAATAAAATGCTCACGAAGAATAATATTATTGTACTGTATTATTTTGACGTTCAATCACGATTTCTGTCGTGTTATTTTGATTTCAGAGACAGCCTTTCATTCTGAGACGCAGGTCAGCGACTGTGAACTCGTCGCGGAATGTCAGATCGTCGACTTTGATCGCAGGATAAAAGGACACCTTTTCATAGTATCTGCAGCTGTTTCTGTCCCTGCACTGTCCAATACCAAGCGGGTACCAACCCCAAAGGTTGCTTGCTTGCACCTGGCAGAATTAGAATTAAGAATTTTGCAGAACTTCCTAACCGAGGCAGGCAACACAAGAAAACTCAAACAAGAGTTTTACCGATGTGGTTGGCTTTCCCATTTGAATGCTGCACTGACGTCCCCATAGGTGCAGCTTGCATCTGCGAATAGAACGAGGTTGCACAAAAGACAATAAAGAACTTTAAAAACATAGTTTACCATACCGACCTTGCATAATCTTCGTTGTACGTTTTGTTCGGCAGCTGGATCATGAAACCATTGACCCTGGCCTTACCGTCGCAAACATCGATGTCGTCTAAAGTTGAAATAAAGTTATTAAAATTAAAACATAAAATTAAGAAACTTCTAAAATTATAAAAATTAAAATTTGAATCTCCATTCGTATGCAACCAACAATAGGTATACCTGGGCACAGGGTTGAAAAAAATTATTTGTAAGAGCACTGTTTTTTAAAAAAAACACAAAAAATAGTTTCTTTTTAAAAATTTTTCAATTAGAAAAAGCGCAAACGCCGTTTCAGATGATATGGAGGCGCTACACAAAAATTTTCGAAAACTCTTTTCGAAAAATTTTTCGTCACGTGACCCGTCACGTGGGGATCATCAACGCATGCACGAAGGCGATTCGGTCATTCTGGCGGCATCTGAACGTAACATGGACTCGGCACGACTATTTTATTTATCAGTATTTGTCGGTAGTATAAATATCATGGTGCCGATACTGCGTAGACTGTCACAGAATATTAAATTTCACGTGCAAACATCTATGATGATGATTCAATGACGATAGCAAACGATTTCCGTTTGTGTACTGCAGCTGGTAAAGTCCTAATCAAAGGAGTGACGTACCGGAGAATGCAAAATATGCTCCCCAATAAGCCACCACTGGAAACAAATTCGAAAGGTTTCCGAATAGCGCGCCACATCTGCAGACATTTTCATTCATGTGTCACATGCTTATTCAAAGTGCGCGAGTTTATTTGGGTAATTAATTTTTAACCTCAAATTCGAAGTGATTCCCAAAATAATCCCGCAGGGAACATATAGCGTTGTCCGGTACCTGAGTTCTCCAAAGGTGTAGATCCCTTCTGAATGATACTGTTAAGAGACTCAATGAAATGAAAAGTTTCCGTTCACGATCCTGCGCCAAGTATACGTACGCTTGTGTGTACACGTGGTGCCTATCAGTTTCCATACGTGCTCTCTGACCGTTTCACAGATTGGTGGGGCTTTAATAATGTAGAAGACTGTGGTGCCGAAGAGGCATGCACTGACTTATCACTTAAAAAGTGCGGTCCATCAACTCCTTCATTCATGAGCATTTTGGGGGTCAGACTTCAGACGCACGATTTTGGGCGCGATTTTGCGAAATTTGACCCAACTCAGAAAAAAATTTCAAAAATTAATGCCTAAAAAATGCCACTTTTGAAAGAATTAGGCCATCTTATTGTTCCGAAAAACTTGTGTTTTTAATTTGACAAAACAGAATACCTGACTCTTCAAAAAAATTTGTTTAAATTTTTATAATTAACCACTGTTTTTTTTTTGAAACAACCCTGCGTGGGCATAGACTGTCAGCATCGGGTTGAGTCCAACGTGCTGATAAGTTTTCAACTGCGGAGGCTCGGACCTACGGCACCCAAGAAAAACGAGCCGAAACCACAAGCCAAGGTCGATGTGACAACGGATTTTTGTGGCGTCAAAGTTGACTGCTCTCGGTCCTAAACAGCACAAAATAGCAACCAGCCATACTCACTCCATTTTCCATAGGCATATTGTTGGCCGTCAACTTGTTCGTACCACGTCTCCTTCTCCGTGCCCTTCAACCAGACCCAGTTCTTGTGGTCCTCAAAGTCTCCACAGAACACTTTCGTGTATTCCGTTTCGTACTTGTTCCCATTTTTCGGTTGGAAGCTATTCTCCATCTCGCTCACCAGCTGACGGCAATGGTCGTCACGAGAGGTTGTGGTAGTCGTCGTTGTGGTCGTGGT
>JASAMV010002256.1:0-32569 GCA_030248065.1 Rhynchonema sp. JSB1_4
GTGAGAAGAAGGTGCACTGCATACTTGAGTGGTTGCTCCCCTCCAGATTCGGTTGTGCGCTGTGTTGTTCTCAATGTTCATCCAGTTCACTGTTGCGCCTTTATTTTCAGGCGCAGCATCATTGCAATCTAGCAATCAACAACAAGCAACAACGAATTCCGACAATAAATCGTCAAGTACTAGTAAGAAGGTGATTCTACTGGTCTCGATGTACTTGGTGCTGGCGATGGTGATTGCCATAATTGCAATCAGTTTTAGTGCGTTCGCTGCCTTTTTTCAAACATTTCCCGAAATACGTGGGTCAAACCTCGTTGTGGAGAAACGAACGACTTTTCGTCTCTCGAATTTTGTAGGCTCATTTGCCATCAAAACACACCCGCATACACGTTAACCACCTTTGCCAGGTTTACGGCTGCCCTCGAGGCACACAAGTGAGGCTTCGCCCAGACTGTACCATTAGGCTTTGGGCTAGCCCTGGTTGAAAGGCTAACTGACGAGACCTAGACAGCCGCGGCATTAGGCCTTGGGTCGATACCGCAACCCCACCATGCGGTCATGCACCCTGTGTCCTCAAGGCACACCTGCACATACGCCCGAATTTTGTCCACTACGGGTTGACTAAACAGGTTTCGCAGTTTTCAAAGCGAACAAAACTCTGCGTCCCTTCCCTACACTGCGTTTAAAAATGCTCCATTATGGTAAATGCAATTCCCAAAAATGGACGGAAATGTGACAAACTGCACGTGCGTATCATCAGAGAAAGTTTGTCTGCCATTTTAGCAGAAACTGGACAAGTGAAAGTCGTTAGAATTCGTTGCTCAACTCATTATTGTTGCAAATGACAGAGCGTAACGAGGTTTGACTATAATTAGTGCTATCCATTTGTCCACGTTTACAGCTCGTGCTTCATCCGATGCCACACCGGAATGGAACGCGACCCAATTTCCGTGGTATCCGCCAAACTCAAATGTTTCACAAATGCGCAAATGTGGCCTACCGTACTACACGGGCATCGGCAATCTAAAAGTCATCAGTAAGTTCGTACAACAGCATGGACCAGATAATGCTGGATTCTGGATATTTTACCTTATTTCATGTGTAACTTTTCAATTTCACTTTTCTGGACTCGATTGATAGTGTTTAACGTTCAGATGGACAAAACGCTCGAGCTCACTCATGGCCTTGGCAGGCTGCTCTGGCGGAAAGGTCATGGGGATTTGTGACCTACCATTGTGGTGCGACGTTGGTGTCAGAAGACATTCTTGTCACGGCTGCTCATTGCGTGTGAGTCACTTCAATTAAACCCCTTTCTGTCTATCGCTTCTTTCGATGTACATACTGTATATTTTTGGTTTTCGATACGCCTCATTAGGGCCAGGTCTGTGAAACGTTGCCTGGCTACAGTAATTTCGGCTTAAAATTAAGCATCGGGTCTCAGGAAGTAGCCGCTTTGAACATTTTTTTTAATTTGCACTGCAACGAAACTGAGCCCGTCCAAAGCTTAATTTCTTTCGCCAAACATTAAGCATGATCTCACATTTGGATCAATTAACCAGTACCGTTTCCTTGGTTGCAACATCTATGGTTACGGAAGTCACTGGCACATGCGTTTTTGAACACATTTTCATCTTGCTTTTGTAACACTGCGTACATAACTACTACATACATACAAGGTACATAATATTTTTGGTCGATTTTCGCAGGCAAACCGTCTTAAACAGGCGTCTCATGAGCACGTGGCTGGACCATACATATTTCAGAGACGTTCTCCTACGCGTGTCGATCGACGACGTTTGCATTTTTCTCGGTGCTCATAACATTACGGCTGCGATGGAACTGTTGGATGAATGTTTGTCGGTGAAACGCATTTGGGTTCGTTTCTCGGATTACTCAAGTTTGGGAACCTTGTCAACTTGAACGCAAACACGACGACTTCAACGACAGTGTTGGACTTGAGACACGGCAATAGGCTATCCTTTGCTTGATGTTATCTGCACTGCCACAGTCAGGGTTGGGCAAAAAACGTTTTTTTTTAAAAAATCGTTTTTTTTTTAAAAAAACGTTTTTTTTTAAAAAACGTTTTTTTTAAAACGCCCAGATGACCAAAATATGCCCCCAAAAAATTGGAAAACGCTCATGTTGGGAAGAAAACGTGGTTAAATGAAGTCATTCTATGTGTTCTGAGGCAAAATAAACAGGTTTCAACCCTTTTCTAGCGAGTTGCTAAGATCCCATATCAGACCCGCATCGTGGGACCAACTTTGGCCGGGGTCATCACTGAAAGTCAAACTCCGTATATCGACGTATCTCGACAAAGTAAAAATTGATCGAAAATTTTTTGAAAAAAATGGGACAAAAAAATTGATTTTCCTTGATGATCAGGGTACTTTCCCTGAAAAATCAGGGAAAATCAAGGAAATTCAGGATTTAAAAAAAAACGAAAAACGACCCAGGCGTTTTTTAAAAAAAAAACATCGTTTTTTTTAAGAAAAAACGCCGTCGTTTTTTTTTGCCCAACCCTGGCCACAGTAGCTTTATCACTTTCTTCGATTAGCGCGATAGTTTCTCATATGCAAGGGAACGACTAACGTGGGTTGATTTCAGAACTTTATCGCAAAGTGCGATCCGAACAAAAACTACCTTTAAAGCTGCTGGTCATGAAACCTTCGATGGCGTTTAATGTTAAGGGCACCATATGTATCGTACGATTGGTAGACCAAACTGGCGAATTGATTGGTGCTTCTTGATGCTTCACGGCTACGTTGAAGTTTGGCCTCAAGGGAAAAATAAAAAGTTTTATGCGCTTTTGTAAAAAATCAATCAACGCTGCCAAACGAGAACGTCAGATTGTGGTCGAGTAACACGATGTCCAGTCTTTGTTTATATAGTGCCCTACAAGAGTAACCGCTGTCGAGGATTCTTGACCAGGACCTTAGCGCTGGCTATAGTCATGTAGTCGAGGTGGTTGCCTTGAAATTTGCAGCCCACCTTTGCTTCTACGAGCCATTAACAGCCGAAAAACTTGTACCCTTTCCAGCGCCACTCCGGTTACAATAAAACATCCCTGATCGGCGACATCGCAGTGCTGCAACTGACCAATCGACTCCAGCTGAATGACAAAGTGCACCCAGTCTGTTTGCCGCACGCCGATGTCCCACCTGACAAACATTGTTTCATAACGGGATGGGGCCGATACAAGCAGAATAGTTCGGACCGTATTTGTCGTTGTGGGGACCCAAGAATAGTGGAAAAGCGATTTTTTGGTTTCAACTGCTTGGTCAAGTAGAGAGGTCCCTCGGGGGTGCTGCAGCGTCTGTTCAGGAACAATGCTCAGCAAATTTTCAGAAACTTCTTGACCCGTTATCATTAATATTTTTCAAGGTGCCCAGAAGGCAAAATGGGCAATTTATAGGTTTCCCGTTTCTTTCGAACAGTTATGACGAATTTTTTAAATATTCAGTTTTTTTGGGCACATCAACAGTCACATGGTTGTTTTTTACATGAAACGTTTTACCTCAATCTCAAAATGTACTATACCTACACATAGAGCTTCCGCAGGCTCCTGTTCGGAAACGGTTCCGAACGAAGCCCTCAGGTGCTCTAGATTAACAAATGCGGTGCATTACGTTTTGACGCTGAAGCACGACAACCATTCTAATACGCCTACAGGTCTCGCGCTGCCGGATTTGCTGCAGCAGGGCGAAATGGTGATTCATTCAGCGTCAACCTGTCGTTGGGAGCTGAGTGGCATAATGGGGAACGATCAATATAATATCAAGTTTCGATCAAGCACCATGATTTGTGCCATTGGTGAACAGTGGCTCTCGCACGTTGGCATCTGCAAGGTTGGCGGTCTCTGCCTTGAGATGGATGCTTCATTAATCTTGTGATGTTTATTCGACTGAAATTGTCGTTATTATTTAATTGGTAATGGATCAGAAACTGGACAATGCATCCAAGCACATAATCTTTAAACCGACGCTGTAAAAGTGCACATACACATTAGATGGTGGGAAAGTGGGTTGAACGGCGAAATCGGCGAAATGCGTTACGTCATCTTTTGCGGGTTCTTTGTGTTTGTGAAATCGACGGAACAAATTTTACGTTGATCAAAATTGCAGAACACCGAAATGGCAACATACAATGTATGTATGACTCAACTCAAACTCGACCCGTTTTGCTCCCCCGACCAACCCGGCTCGGTTTCAAGCAAACGAGCAAGAGCAGCATACTGTACATACTTTCGCCCCCACAGGGATGCGTACAATGTCACGCAAAGATCTGGTTATTATTGTCAGTATCTGCGAGAAAAACTTTGTGCCATACATGCCAACAAGTTGGTCAGTTTATTGCGCACACTGCAATTAACAAGGTTCCTGATGTTCAGGGCGATAGCGGTGGTCCTCTCGTCTGTCGTCGCGATTCGGGTGAATGGGAACTGCAAGGCGTCACATCATGGGGTCCGATAGTCACCTGCCACAACCCCTACATACCTGATGGCTTCACGCGCGTGGCGGTGTACGTTGATGACATTAGGCGAATCATTGATGGGCTGTTCATGAATGTTGTGAACTTGAAAGTGGTTATGGAAAAATAATTGCGATTTCTGATACACGTACTGGTTACGAATGGTAGGGAAAGCGTTTTTACTTTGTCCGGTTTAATGTTCTCAATTCCAGAAATTTATTTGCAGGGCATCTCTTAACTCGTGATTCCGTATTGTAGTCGCGAAAAATGTACATATGTACTTTACTCAAGGATTGTACAGAATTTTCCTTCTGATTTGCTGTGCTCAAGAGCATCGCAACTGGTAAACAGTTTGATTGTTTTGGGTTTCTGTCAGTGTTGTGTTTTGTTGAATGTACCTACTACTATCCTTTCGTTGTCAGGAGCAATAAAAGGGCTGTGTTTCATGAGACACTAACTGCTAAAATAATCCATAACGAAATTCCACGGCACGGTACTTCTTTACAATCTACACATTTACAATGACATTACACGTTACATTTGCACATTTAAAATACACATTTTACATTCGGCACACATTTCGAAATTCTCGATTGATTCGACCCGAAATTCGATTCGGATGATCCTGGCGTCAATAATCCAGCTAGTTCCTGGTGCCAGTTTGTATTCGGCGTGCAAATTCTATGCTAGGATCCAAAATTCAATGCTTTGGTGTAAATTTTTTACACCCGTGGTTAAACTGTATATTTACCCTGTGGGTTTCTGTTCCGCAACAAAGCTCGAAATTGACCGGGAATTGCTCAAGAGTAAAATATTTGTACCCACCGACTGAGCTGGATATTATAGAAATATTTTTTATTTAATTGCGTCACTGCCGCGTGTATCGCCCACCGCTCCCGTCCTAAGTTCGGCAGGTGTGCATTTGCCCAAGCCGCGAAACATTTTAGTCATTATCGCCTTAGTATTTACTCCTTTGGCCCCTTTTACCAATAGGATAGAATATAGGACTCTACACCAATGAATGCAAACTCGAATTCTGTCCAAATTTTTATCACATAAATTTCGCTTCAGTATAGAATAGAAACCGACTCCAAAACAATTCCGTTTGAGCGCAGTCTTGCACCTCAACAGCGTATTTTGATGCCACGTGTCCTTTTTGCAGGACCTTTGTGTTTTTGAAGTTCTTCTTTTCTGACATTTCCCTTGGAATTTCGTGTCGTGAAAGTAACGTACCTGAAAATTAATTTCACCTCATGGTAAAGCGAGCAGCTAGACATTATTCTGTTTATAATACAAATTATTGTCACAGCACGTTTAATTCCAGAAACATTTTCGTGTCGAACAGGTATGAGAATAATGAGAACCGGTACTGCAGAAAAACATGGCTCTTGATGAAAAACGTAGTCATTGAAACTGTGAATTGAACACTCTTCTCGTACAATTGAGGCACAGTCAATTGGGGCCGATCAGGTGCTTTACTTTCAAGGTTAGTCTTAGGTTTCAGCCTGCACGCATTGTTAGGCTGAGGCTTTTTGGCTTACACGACGTGAGTTGATAGGGTCAGGGAAAGCCCAACCGGGCGCCAGTTGACCGGGCCCCGGGCCCCAATAGCCGGGGAACAATCGCAGGAAAATAATGAACACGCGCAGTCATCGCTTTTTTACACACGCTGGACGTTCGGTATGCGTGATACATACCTAATGCGATTCTTCACGGGAAACTGCTGACAAACTTGATTTCAACGAAAAAAGTATATTGTCAAGCGTTCGAGTCACAAACAGAATTTGTCATCAATATACTAATTACACCATGCAGTTGTGTTAAACTGTCACAATCATACAGCAAGAGCTCGAGCTCGAGGTCCAAGACGGAGATTTGCAATTCCCAAGCGCCATGGCGGCACGACTCAGGTTCCGGTTGCAGCTACAATACCCGACACTTATTTGAAAACGAAATGTCTGAAAACAGTGTTTTTTTATTTTCTCGCTCATAAAGACAGCGCATCAGAATTGACTCGATATCGGTGCGTTAGCAGGTAGACGTTCACAATTTGATTCACCCTCGAAGAGCATGGGCTTTTGCTCTAACCGTCGAGCGTTGCTGTGGGCTCTGTTGATCGCAGTCTGTGTGTTGCTGGGAGTGGCGATTGTCATGTTTGCGATTGGCATTACAAATGTCATGCGTATGTCTGCTGGTTGGTCGGTTTCTGAACATATTCATGCCTCTTTTGATATTTGAAAGCCCGACACGCACGCCACATGGGTTTTCGCTAAAATCGAGTTTTCCTTAAAATCGGCCCACTGTCTCCAGGCACCACTTCTTCGCCGAACCATCTGTCATTCACGAAATCGGCAACTACCAAAGCCTCCATGAAGCTCCGCCCAACACAGTGGCGGTTTGGATCCAGCCACAACAGGACAGCTATATGGCTGCTATCACAGGAAGCAACCAGCGGACCATTCACCGCGTTTAGTGAAAGGCGAACCACCAAACATTCAGCCAATAGCTCGGAAACTCGAGAGTGTGGCCTGCCATTCCACAAACGCTACAGGAATGTTCGCGTGATCAGTAAGTTGCGCTTATGTATGTACGCCAGATTTGTACTTCGTCTTTCACTTGATTTCGGCAGCCTCCGATTGTGGAACAACAAAAGACCAAATAATTAACCTTTGGTGATCGATGTCCGGTCAGGGTTGGGCAGAAAACGTTTTTTTCCAAAAAATCGTTTTTTTAAAAACGTTTTTTTTTTAAAAAACGTTTTTTTAAAACGCCCAGATGACCAAAATATGCCACCAAAAAAATTGGAAAACGCTCATGTTGGGAAGAAAACGTGGTTAAATGAACTAATTCTATGTGTTCTGAGGCAAAATAAACGGGTTTCAACCCTTTTCTAGCGAGTTGCTAAGATCCCATATCAGACAGGCATCATGGGACCATTTGGCCGGGGTCATCATTGAAAGTCAAACTCCCTATATCGACGTATCTCGACAAAGTAAAAGTTGGTCGAAAATTTTTTGAAAAAAATGGGACAAAAAATTGATTTTCCTTGATAATCAGGGTACTTTCCCTGAAAAATAAGGGAAAATCAAGGAAATTCAGGATTTAAAAAAACGAAAAACGACCCAGGCGTTTTTAAAAAAAAAAACGTCGTTTTTTTTAAGAAAAAACGCCGTCGTTTTTTTGCCCAACCCTGTGTCCGGTCCGATCCAGGCGTGCTTTGCTTGATCGTGTGACTTATTCACGTGCCACTTCGATATCTGCTGATGCCACCATTTTCGACCAGCGCAAAAGTTGTTCCCAGGTGGTCAATGAAGAACTTCTACGCTGATTGAAATCAGTGGCTTCAGTATATCTCTAAGTGGTACGAAAAAGTCACTCAATAAAGAAAGGTCGTATCAGACAAGGAGCGATCACCAAAGTTAGATTTCGCCCCGACGCTTTTTCCCTGGAGTTCCATGCAGTTTCAGCTTTTGTCTCATTTTGCAATATTCACGTGACTAAAATAAACTTGTCTTGTCAAATAATGATAATATGATTTGAGTATTATAATAGTATGTATGTGTTCATTATGGTGACTCGTTATATTGCTATGTATCTTCGTTCCCTTGACACATAATACCAGTGTATATGTAGTTATGTACTAGTGTAACACAAACACCAGTTGGCTCCACGACCGTCAGCTCTCTGCTGCTGGCTTACACCAGCACCTTGCATCTTAGCATTGCTAGCTTACGCTTGGCGTATTATATGTATTTGTGGTAGCCATAAGCAACCCAGAATTGCGGTGTAAACGCATTATTGCTGCTGCTTGCCGACTTTGTGCTTTTGCTGCTTATAAATTAGAAGCGCCATAAGCGCAATTGTTAAGTACATATATCAATTGTCCGCGCATCTTTCTTTCCCTGTTTGCTGACTTGCCGCATAGATAAGGGCCGATAAGTTCACACCTACTTTGTCTTAAGCGTAAGATACGGCCCGACTTTGGATTCTTTTTTACTCTAAAATGTCTCACATTTTACGACTTGTAATTTACCACGTCAACAACTAACTTTGTTTCGAGCTAAACTTTGTATACCATTTTCAGTTGACTTTTGGAGTTTTGAAATCTCCAATTTCCGTTGAAATCCATTTGAGTGTAACTTGTGCTTACACATAGCTTGTCATTCACCCTTTCTTGTATCTGGTAATAACGTCTGATCTGTTAATACAACAGTGCTAGTCAACTCATTTGCCCGTGGTCATTCCCGTCACATAATTAGGGACACAGCGTTGATATAACCAGAAATCCAAAGCACTATCCCAGGCTTACATTAGATCAGCTGTGAGCCCTTTGTTCGAGTTAGCGCATTACAGAGAAATAAACACACAAATTACAACATACTCGACAGTGGCATCCCAGCCCGGACAACAACCCGGCCTGATTGGCTCATAACGTTCATCGCTCGACAAGGACCGCTCACCCCGGTCCCAACGCATCACCAACGTTTGTGGCAGCTAAACCCTGCCCCAACTGACAGCTCATTGACTGTCACGCCAGGTAGTCCTCACTACCTCACCCGACGTTTCACCTGACTGACCGTTTATACCGGTCACACCGCATCACTGTGACGCACAGTGCGTCCCAAAGCATCGTTACCTGCCCGACCGCATAAACAGAATGACTGCTGCGGTGGAGTCTGTCGACTACCACAAACAGCAGTTGACGTCCTGGTCTGCATGGCAGACGCGTCGAATTCAGAATTCGCGCAATGAAATCCCCGACCCGGCCTTCAATGAGAACGACACACTCGACAAGCAACACACAGACTGCATGCGCGTCCGTGGCAAACTGTTGCAGCACATTGACTTGCTGAACAGGAGCGCCGCAAAAGGCGAGCAGCTGGTGACTGCGTACTCGAAGTTCCTGTATGCCATTGAAACAGCCGCCGACCGCGAACCACTGGTGAAACAATTCCTCGCAAAAAACGAGGACACATATCAACCACGCATCGAAGAGGGCGTCATACGCGCCTCTGAATTGCAAGTCATGTTGAACACCATTGACATGACCCTCAAAGCGATTGAACAAAGACGACGTCCGACCACATCAGCCTCAAGCGCCACAACACCCTCCAGCACAAACGACTTGGGCCAACTGGCTGACGCAATGGCTCTCATTGCCACTAGCGCCACCGCACCACGCATTGATCCGATCAAACCACCTACATTTCATGGCGACCGCAAACAATGGCCCACATTCATCAAAGTCTTCGAACAACTTTGTGCAACACACAACTACAGTGATCAAGATCGCATCCTGTACATCTACTCGCTTCTGGGGGAGCGGCCCAAGAAATTGGTGCAAGGCTATGCAATGGTTGGAGACAACTATCAAAACGTCATGCAAACGCTCAAAGAGCATTATGGAGACACGGATTTGCTGAAAGATGACTTGTACAAGGCGTTGGGACATCTCCCTGATAAAAATTTGAAGCTGCTGCTTCAAACGTTAGACGCAACGGTGCGTCAACTCAAACAACTGGGAGAAGACGTCGACTCACAGCAATCGCGTCGCCTCATCTTGTACGAAGTCTTCCGTCGCATTCCATCCAACATGAGCGTGAAACTGCTCGAAAAGAAGAAAATCCACGAATGGTCCATCGACGAAGTGTCGCAAAAGTTGTGGCAATCAGTTCGAATGAAAGAACAAATTGACGAACTGCAGTCCAACAAAACGACCAAGCAAAGCAACGCCGATTCGGAAGACTACGGCAACAATTCAACGAGCAGCTCATTTGCCGTGACGTATCAACCACAGAATAACAGCCAATCAAATCAACGCAACGACAATCGGAATCCACGAGGCAGACCTCAGGGAGGAAACAAAAAATCGTCAGGTCGCAATCAACAGAACACCACCAGTTCAAACCGACAACAACAAGAATTCAGGCCGCAAACGCCAAAGCCTGAAGAGTGTCTGTTCTGTCAAAGCAAGACACATCGATCGATTGAATGTTGGAAAACCCCAGACTTGCAGGCGCGAAAACAGCATTTCAATGAAACACGCCTCTGTTTTTCGTGCGCCAAGTTCAATCATTCCAGCAAAGAGTGCCGATCACGCAAACCGTGTCAGTACTGCGGTGCACAAACACACCATTACACCATATGCAGTAAGGCACCCAAAGCAATCAAGCCCTCGACGAACGCACGCCGAGGCAACGGAAATCGTCGACAAATGCTGCGCACAAACGCCGCATATTTCGACCACGACCATGACGACCTGTACGAAATTCAAGACGATACGAGACAGGAGCCAGAGCTTGACGGTTCCAAGGAACCAGACACCCAGGTCACTGCAACGCCTGTGGTGACTCAGATCGCCGCTGCAGCTCCGACAGCAACCGCAAATCACAACCCCGAGCAAGGTATTCTGCTCACCGCGCAAATCACCGCATCAAATCCAGCGAATCCAGACGTCAAAGCCAGCATCCAGACGTTCTTGGATCCTGGTGCCCAAGCTTGCTTTGTCACTAACAAAGTGCGCAAGCAACTCAGTCTCAAAGCTGAGCACTACACAAATTTGGCCATCAATGCATTTGGTGGCACCCAGGCGGTGCAACTTCGCAACACTCCGTGCGTCAAGTTGCAATTGCATCTACGAGACGGTTCCACGATGCCTATATCGGCTTATGTCGTGCCAAACATCACGAAGCGTGGGCAAGCCCCGAAGCTGCCACAACGTGATCGGATCAAACTCCAAGCATTCGCTGGTCAGCTAGCTGATAACTGGCTGGATCACACACATCAAGACAGGGCATTCTCCCCAGAAGTGCTCTTGGGAGCTGATGTGTGTTGGAAAATTCTTGAATGGCACGAAGAGCCAACGGTTATTGGATCGAGTTTTACACTCATACCGTCAAAGCTCGGCAAACTGCTAACCGGAACGGTGCAAGCAGACAGCAAAGCCGAAGCACATCTCTGTGTTCTTCCCATCGTTACGGACAT
This sequence comes from Rhynchonema sp. JSB1_4, assembly GCA_030248065.1. Lineage (NCBI taxonomy): Eukaryota > Metazoa > Nematoda > Chromadorea > Monhysterida > Xyalidae > Rhynchonema > Rhynchonema sp. JSB1_4. The sequence goes on from JASAMV010002256.1 coordinate 11,452, forward strand.
GGACACAGTTCAAGCCGACGATGACGTGGACAAAACGTTGTCAGTCGCATCATCAGACCACGATAACGACATGGAAAACTTCCATCGTTATTGGCAAAGTGAGGACATCCAAACGCTCACGCAGGAGCAAAATGCGTCTGACATCGAATTCATGCGCATTCTAAAGGAAACGTTCAGGATCAACAAAGAAGGTCGAATTGAAGTCGGACTGCCATGGATTCACAAACAAATTGGTCCGAATTACAAAAAGACCTTCGCCATCCTTCGTGCGCAGACCCGAAAATTGGCACAAAGTCCCGCGATGTTGAAAGCCATTAGTGACATTGTGGATGACCAACTGGCCAAAGGAGTGATCTGTGACGCCCCAGCCACAGCCGCAAGTGAACCGCTACACTACCTTCCATGGTTAGTGGTGGTTCGCGCAGACAAAGCCACGACAAAATTCCGCATCTGCTTCGATGCCAGCGCCACGTGCCCGCCGTTCGGCAACTCACTGAACAACCTGCTGCACAGAGGCCCAGTGATTCTACCAAACCTGGTCGCTCTATTGATCAGCTTCCGTGGGTATCGTTATGCAGTCACCGGAGACACGACCAAGGCATTTCTTCAAGTTTCCATCAGGGAATCTGATCGTGATGCACTCCGATGGCTGTGGATATGGGATACGGAACATCCGGAGCGGCTGGCTAACAATATTCGCGTGCTACGGTTCAATCGACTACCGTTTGGACTGAAGTCAAGCCCGAGTCTGCTGACAGCCACACAGAGCATGGTTCTCAGCACACATCGCGACCCGGTGGTCAACAAGCTCGCATCGAAAATGTACGTCGACAATCTGATCACCGGTGCGGACACCAAAGAAGAGGTGTTCGAAATCGTGAAAAAATCCATGGGCGTGTTCTACCGAATCGGAATGAACCTGCGTGAATGGAGCAGCAATGCGCCTGAAGTACGTCACATTGTCTGTGAAGGTGACTACTGCAAGGACGACAAACCGAAAGTCCTCGGTCTGCAATGGAACACAATCACCGATGAGCTGAGTCTCGGAAAGCTCACAACGCTCATCGCGGACGGTGATCCAGTGACAAAACGAGCGGTCGCACGAGTTTTGGCCTCTGTGTTTGACCCGCTCGGACTGGTCACCCCGGTCACACTCCGTGCCAAGCTGTACATGCAGCAAATGTGGCTGGCCGAACATGACTGGGACACAATCGTTCCCGACGAAATGGCCAAGGAGTGGTTCCCGATTCAAGCCGAATTGGTTCGGCTGTCTGCTATCAAGGTGCCCCGCTACGTGCCATGTCTCGCATCAGCGACACACGTTCACGTGTTCGTCGACAGCAGTGCGACAGCCATGGCCACTGCCGTATACGCATGCGGACCTGATCAGCATGGAAACAAACAGAGCGCTCTGGTTCTGGCAAAAACCAAGCTCGCCCCCAAAGCCGACAAAAAGAGCATCCCAAGGATGGAGTTAAAGTCCATGACCATTGGAAGACACGCTCTTGAGTTCGTGCGACAACACGTAAAGACAACCTCCAATGCTCACGTCACCATGTGGAGTGACAGCCAAGTCGCATTGGCATGGTTGCGTTCGAATCGACCACTGACGGCATACGTTGACCGTCAAGTGCAGGCGCTACGCGACTCGGGATGTGTGTTTCGGTACATTCACACAAAACAAAATCCCGTTGACATCGCTACGCGCGAACATTCATTTGAGGATCTTATCGATCCCAACTCGTCGTGGTGGCGTGGTCCACCGTTTCTGACCACAGAGGAATCCACATGGCCAACCTGGGATCAGCCACCAATCGACGAAGCGGTTCTCGCGCAGATCAAGTCTGAGATGAAAGGGCCGAAAGACCTCATCCAGCTGTCTGCTCATCAAGTCATGAAGCCCACCGCCGTGGCCACGATTATCGACTTCACGCGATTCTCGTCACCGCTAAAGGCACATCGCACAATGGTCTACGTCCTGCGATTTCTCGCCGGCCGAATCATTGTCAGACACGAAAACAAGCTGGACCAAGACGCCCACATATTGAACGGCGCCAGCAAGGCGATGCAGTCAAAGGGCCCGATCAAGGCCAATGAGATCAAATTCGCCGAATGGGTCTGCGTTCGATTGACCCAGTTGCAGGCATTCCCCGAGGTGTTCGCATCGTTCGAAAACGGCAAGCCAAACGTGATGGCAAAGCAGCTGAATCTTCAAATTGATTCGCAGCAAACTCTGCGTTGCGTTGGACGCATGTCAAAGGCTGACCTGCCCACACGAGCACGCAAACCAGTATTGCTACCCAAGCACCACCCATACACGAAACTCGTGATTCAAGGAAGTCACGAACGAAATCTGCACGCCGGAGTGCAGCAGACAGTCGCAACGCTGCGACAGCAGTACTGGATCCCGAGTGCCCGACAACAAGTCAAGGCAGTAATTACTGCCTGCGTCATATGCCGACGATTGTCAGGAGGCGCATATCGACTACCCCCAATGCCGCAGCAACCGTCATTCCGTGTGACGTACGACGGGCCGTTTCAACACGTTGGCCTCGACTACGGCGGTCCGTTCAAAATCAAGGCATCATCCGGCGGACAAACGAAAGTCTGGATGTGCCTGTTCACATGCGCTGTCATGCGCGGTGTACACTTGGAAATCGCCGACGATTTGTCGGCCTACGCATTTCTGCTGGCGCTTCGTCGATTCGTCGCCCGCCGAGGATTCCCGAAACGCATCATCTGCGATCACGGTAGTAATTTCGTTCTCGGCGACAAAGTACTCAAGCAACAATGGATCAACATGCTGCAGGCAGACGACATCAGCGAGTACTGTGCCAGCAATGGAATCACATTTCAGTTCATCGTGCCACATGCACCATGGCAAGGAGGATTCTATGAACGCTGCATTGGCATGTGTAAAAAGGCGCTGCGTGCTGCGCTATCCAAGTCGCTGTCACGCACGCTAGTCACACACGCGCAGTTTCATACTTTGTTGTGTGAGGTCGAAGCCAATTGCAACATTCGGCCACTGACCGCAGTGCTATCCGGAGTCGACTCATGGCGCATCCTTCGCCCAATCGACTTTATGCAACGCGGCACGTACATCGAGACACCGATGTTCGAACTGGACGACCCCGATGACAAAGAATACAAGCCCGAAGCGACATCAGCAGATCAGCTCGGTGAAATTTGGCAGAAAGATGAGCTGAATCGATACAAGTTGATTCGCTTATGGCAAACTGAATATCTCGCCGCGCTGCGCGAGCGAGAGCAAGCAGTCCATCGCCACAAACGAGGACTGATGGCGATACAGCCCCAAAAGGATGACTGGGTCCTGATCGAGTCCCCACATGATCGACGAAGCCTGTGGCACACAGGTCGAATCGTCAAACTGAATCCAAGCAAGGACAACGAAGTGCGAAGCGCAACAGTCTTCGACTTCTCAACCAAGAACGAGACGAACAAACCGATCAACCAGTTATATCCATTCGAAACGTCCGCAGTGTACGATCACAATGACCCTGGTGACGACAAAAGGGCACTGCCCGCGGATGAGGAGAACACTGATTCTCAATCCTCAAGTGATTCCGTCACCACAGTGATCCCCAACGTTCGTCGCTCGTCGCGACTGAACCCCGTCCAACAGCCCGAGCAATCAACGAGCGGATCCCCGTCCCGTACACCCACGTATCCAAGGCGGTCACCCAGGTTGAATCCGGCTATCACGGCATTGACACTGTGCTTGTGCCTCGTGTCAAGTGCCTTTGCACAATCGCTGATGCCAGGTGAATGTATGCCCTGGGCAAATTTCACGGCGATGCGACAGCATTACGTTGACTCTGCCTACTGTGTTGGCAGTGGCTACAACGTATACGAGCACAGTAACAAGACATTGTGCTGGCAACGAGCGACCTGTGCCACCGGAACCAAGTTCTTCCATGGCCAATGTCGCGATGCCTGCCTCTGTCCGGCATGGGCCGATTCCTGTATTCATAGCAAGTGGTTACACGATGACAACGCCACAAAATACCACGATACGCTGATGGCGATTCAGAACAAATTGAACATTTGTGGGTTCAACCACGACCCCAAATGTGACAACAAGATGATTCAACGCACATGGCCCACTATCGAGCTTTTTGATGGCTCGAAATACGTGCTCGACACCTTGAAACTGAAGATCCGCGACGCAACGACCCCGACCATGGAATGCATCGGACCAAAGGTAGCCACAACCACAGGCACACCGGAATACTGCTCCCGATTCCCATGCCACCCGACCGGCAATCAGCTGTGCTACTACGGCATCGAGGAAGCAGCGTTCCTAATTACGGAAAATGGAACTGAAATCCCCATCAGCGCATGGGGCAGTACCACATTCAACTACTACCCACCCAAGCCGAAGAAATGGGTCAAAACATGCCCTGGTTGCCAAGTGTCGTGCATCATCGGCGGAGTCGACATTACCCTGGTACCCCATCTGGACATGCTTGAAGCCTGTATCGGCTCAGCATGCTACCGAATACCCAACCCCAAGCTCACCGAAACCATGCTGTTCACCCAGGAACTCACAGTGCACCCGCACCAAATTGCCGTCAAAGCATGGCAACGAGGTCACCTGGTCTACGACAAACGTCACCACTGCAAAGGATCTAGCTTTTGCGACACAATCAAATGTTTCGCATGCGCAGAGTTCTTTGCCAACCCGTGGTGCCACCCGACTTACATCTACGTCATGTTGGTCTTCGTCACCTACATGTTTCTCATCCTCTTCATAGTCGCCGGATATCAATTCCACAAAGCTGGCCTATGGAAGTGGATCGGTCGTCACACATGGAAATTACTGCAAAACATCGGATCGCGATGTGTCCGATCAAAATGCAACATCTGCAAGCGAAGACCATCGCATCAGATGCGCTACAGTCAACAAGCCGAATCAGTCACCATTGAACTTCAGTCGCTACACACTGAAGAACCAGAAACCGTCAGCAGTACCCCCCGTCGTACAGTTCACACTCCGTCTGAACGCTCATCCCGACGGGCCAGCACTACTGCTGAAGCCGCATCACGACTGCTTCTCGGTCTTGGGATCGCACTGACGATCCTAACTATCATCACACCCGCATCAGCATGCTACGACACAGTGACGCTCACAGCAAAACAGGCTGAATGTTTGGATGACGGAAAGGCACCAATGACGTGCAGCTTTGACCAGGTCACACGACTAGTCATCCCGCCGACGCACCAGAGTGCTTGTCTGTTATTATCTGACCCAAAGAACAAGCCGATGGGCACACTCATGCTACAGACCAAGCACATTCGTCTACAGTGCGAAAAACGCACACAGTTCTTCACACGCTCCTACACAACAGGAGTTGACAGTGTCGTCCGATGCCCCGGTGCAGGCTCATGCACAGACGACATCTGTTTGAAAACAACCATCCATACGAACATAACTGAATTGAAGACAAGTCAGAAGTACCCAGGCTTCACTTACTGTGTCACCGGACCGGCCGGATGGAGTAATGGCTGCATACTATTTACACAGTCGTGTAATTTCTTCAAGTATTACACGCGTCCGGCTTCTGACTCAATCTTCGAGGTATTCGACTGTCCGCAGTGGACATATCTCATCGAAATGGAGATGTCCCTCATTCGCCAAGGAAGTCGAACCACCCACACATTCAAACTGACTCCGGCGCTGCCAGAAAAGTGGAACAATATCCAGCTCACCATTACCAGCGTTTCGGCACCACCGGTTCCGATTCTAACCACCAGCTTCATCAGCGATGGCAGCCGAGTCGCCACAGTGGACACTCCGTCCACCTCTGGACAACCAGTCCCGGGAACGCCAGGTGGTCTCCAATGTGCCACACGAGACCTCGCGAAAAAATTCGAGTGTTTCACCACCAAAGACATTTGCACCTGCCAAACTCGTCAAACGCAAACCTCGTGCACTTGCGTCGACCTCGGACTGGAAGAGCTATTCCTTAAAGCGGCGTCAGTCCTCCCACTGGAAACAAATGGCATAGTCCTGATGCCCAGTGAAGAGAATCAGATAGCCGCAGAATTTCATCAACAAATCTCGCTCGAGGCACAAGTACACGTCTCCAAGATCAAAATGCGGATCAAACGAGACGAAAATACCTGCAAAGTTCAGGTCCACCAACTCGTCGGCTGTTACAGTTGCTTGACTGGAGCTCAACTATCCCTCTCCTGTCAGAGCGACTTCAGCCCAACACTCGCTGCTGTGGAATGCCGCAAGGTCCGCTTCATCATCAATTGCGACCCAAGCGGTGCGACGACCACCATGCGAGTTCCGTTCGACAGTAGCGACGTTCACGAAACGTGCTACGTTAAGTGCGATGACACAAAACAAGAATTCAAGATCACTGGCAAACTCCACTTTGTTGCCCAGAAACAACTAGGTAGCATCCAATCACACCTGTCGATTGCAAACACAGCATACGATCATGGCATACTCAGCAGTTCCACATACCCCACCTTCTTCTGGGAAAACTGGAAATCCACCATCATCGCTGTTGTCTCCATCGCCATAGGTGTTCTACTAACACTGCAGCTGCTGCCTACGTTCCTTCGTGCTATCGCGCAGCGATGGTTGACCTTGTTCTCACGGGATGTCTGAACATGAGTCGACCTATATTGTTTATTTTTCCGCGAACGACTCATCATTACTCACCCTCACCATATTTGGTATCACATTTATTTTCCGCGTGCTTTGCCTAAACATTTCGGTTGGGAGCCGACAAATCTACAGTCGTATATTTGTAGAAGACTGCTTTTAAACAAGTTCTTCCTATCCTTCAGACTCGTCATAATTTAGACGACAAGTAATTGACTCCACCCACACCAACCGAATAGCGCATTCAACAGTACCGGCATCATATCCACCGATAAGGCGGCTGACACCCGTCTCGTCCAACAGTTGACCACTGTTGCAACTATCGACCGACGGCTAAAACCCGTCGCAACGCGTCCACACCACCATCAACATGGAAGATACACGCCACACGTACAAGTTGGCACCACCGTGGCGCAACTGCATATGGTACGCCGCCGACATTCCAGTGTACAAAGCTGAAATCAGCGACCTGGCTGCCATGGTGGCAAAGGATACCATCATCGCCTACAATAATGCTGAGGTGAAGTACGACGGCTTCTTTCAACACACGCTGTCCACGTACAAGAATCCCATCTGGCATCTGGGCGCCATACTATTCGATCAAGGCCGAAAGTACGAACGCGAACACACCAAGCCGAAACCGACCAACCAGCATCCGGTCAGCCGAATGCCGCCATCAGTGCCCCAGCATCGCGCAGAGCGCGGCAAGAACAATCGCCGCACCTGCCAAAGAGTTACGACGTCCACTCACAGATCAGTGGCAAGCCACTATCGTCGGAATCCGATCGTCAGCAATACCGTCAAATCGCATCGAAATCGCACTAAGTCACCGCGACCACATATCGAAGCCCCGAACCACCGCACAACGAGCTCAGCTACCGCGCCTGAAGTCCGCTACCGCAGGGTGCAATCGTACCAAGTGGACAGAAACCGCTACCAACAAGATCACGATCACCAAAGACCTGACCAGCTGGACGAACGACTGAACGACCTTCGGCATCAGCTCAACGCCAATTATCGGCAAGACCAACAACGCCGACATGAACGACAAAAAGAAGATGAAGACCTGAAGAGGAGAAAGGCAATCATCCAAGCGGCAGAAGAACGGCGAGCCAATGTGAAAGTGGAAAAGAGAAGACGCAGAGAGAAAACCGTAGAAGACCGCTTTCGACACCAAGACCAATGGTACGAGGCGAAAAAAACGACACATGAGCCCCAGTTCCGACAGCTCAACGCCAGCAGTCGCCCCACGAGATACGCCACCAAGTCCGCCACCACCGCCAACGCGCAACCGACCACGTCGGCGTTCCCCCTCTCCACTCGTATACGTCGACCGACAGATGAAAGCAAGCGAGTGCCACTCACCAATCAAGAAGATCCGCTCGCTGCAAGTCGAGCCGCCAAAGGCGCGAACCGTCAAGGCTATCACGACGAGTTCCTCAGGGTCGGAAGAATCAGAAAGTGACTCACTACCTACAACCAGCAAGGCAGCTGACGACAAACCCCCACCCGGCGACAACAGCGAAGAAGATTCCAGAAACGGCCATATTCCCTCACCCGAACCCTGGACAATGCGTCTAGGTGCCGACGCCGAGGAAAATTCCAATCCGCAGCAAATCCCTCAACAGACAGACCAGTCACCTACCAAACCGATCGTGCTACTGACGGACAGTTGTGGCAGAGCCAAAAGGCTGCCTGAAGATCTGAACACCGACGTTGTACACGTCATCGCACGCCCGAGCGTAACGGTCAGTCGTTTCTACGACGCAACAGAAGAAGAATTGAAACGACACATCAACAACACCACGACCTGTGTCGTCCCTTACCTCGGCACCACAGCGTGGCGCAACGTAAACAGAGCACCGAACGCAAAAAACGCCCAAATAATGAAGCAGATGGTCATTCCCCTGCTCAAGCTGGAGCAAAAGCTCCGCGCACAGTGCCAATTCGCCGGGCACTTCCTGATCCCGCCGCTGATACGACCGGTTAATATCTACAACGACCATGGACCCAACTTGCCCCTCGATCCACTTCGCGCTCAAGCATACCTGCGTACTTATGCCCAGTCCATCAAGGCGAAACTCGCGCAGCACGTGTCGCCACACCATCGGTACTTAGAACAAGTACAGATCGCCGATCTGGCCGCCGATGATGGAATACATCTCGCACCGGAAGCGTGGCGTCACATCTTAGCCGCAGTATCCACAATCGCCGGCGTCAACGCTCTAAAGCCCCCCTGAACCAAAGCCCATCGAAGACCACAACTCAGCTGACAATCAACACTTTTGCTCATGGGAGTGTCAAATAATGATAATATGATTTGAGTATTATAATAGTATGTATGTGTTTATTATGGTGACTCGTTATATTGCTATGTACCTTCGTTCCCCTAACACATAATACCAGTGTATATGTACTTATGTACCAGTGTAACACAAACACCAGTTGGCTCCACGACCGTCAGCTCTCTGCTGCTGGCTTACACCAGCACCTTGCATCTTAGCATTGCTAGCTTACGCTTGGCGTATTATATGTATTTGTGGTAGCCATAAGCAACCCAGAATTGCGGTGTAAACGCATTATTGCTGCTGCTTGCCGACTTTGTGCTTTTGCTGCTTATAAATTAGAAGCGCCATAAGCGCAATTGTTAAGTACATATATCAATTGTCCGCGCATCTTTCTTTCCCTGTTTGCTGACTTGCCGCATAGATAAGGGCCGATAAGTTCACACCTACTTTGTCTTAAGCGTAAGATACGGCCCGACTTTGGATTCTTTTTTACTCTAAAATGTCTCACATTTTACGACTTGTAATTTACCACGTCAACAACTAACTTTGTTTCGAGCTAAACTTTGTATACCATTTTCAGTTGACTTTTGGAGTTTTGAAATCTCCAATTTCCGTTGAAATCCATTTGAGTGTAACTTGTGCTTACACATAGCTTGTCATTCACCCTTTCTTGTATCTGGTAATAACGTCTGATCTGTTAATACAACAGTGCTAGTCAACTCATTTGCCCGTGGTCATTCCCGTCACATAATTAGGGACACAGCGTTGATATAACCAGAAATCCAAAGCACTATCCCAGGCTTACATTAGATCAGCTGTGAGCCCTTTGTTCGAGTTAGCGCACTACAGAGAAATAAACACACAAATTACAACATACTCGACATGTCTTCAGACGGGCGCACGGCACGCGCTCATTCTTGGCCTTGGCATGCGGCGCTGGCCGAAAACACCTGGGGGTTTATGTCCTACCATTGTGGCGCTACGCTGGTGTCGGAGGACATTATCGTTACGGCAGCTCATTGCGCGTTGGTGCACAACATTTGACGCAGTTCCTGTTGTGACATTTCATTAAAATCAAGATGGCCAACATAATTTGCCGAACCAGTGGTAATGATACTGCATTCGGTCAACTTTGATTCCCATAATTTTTATTTCAGGAATTATCTTCTGCTGCACTCTCGCATTGACGAGATTTGTGTGTTTGTCGGCGCGCATAATCTAACGGCGGCCATGGCACAGACCGCCAACTGTTTGTCTGTCAAACGCATTTGGGTTGGTTTGTCTGAATTGTGTGTCCAGAACTTGTGGTGAAATTTTACATTTTATCCTGCGAAAAAACGTCGCATAGCAGAAATCTAGCTTCAACGAAAGCTACTTAGTCGGCGACATCGCAGTGCTGCAATTGACCAATCGACTCCAACTGAATGACAAAGTGCATCCAGTGTGTTTGCCGCATGCCGATGTGACGCCCGGCAAACATTGTTTCGTGACCGGATGGGGAGCACACAAAGAAGGCAGTTACGGTTCACCACTCTGTTGTATTCCTTTGCTGTGCTGTTCCTTCAGCCATATACATACTTGTTACTCATCATGTTGCATTATCGTTTTTCTTTGTTTCGAAATCGAACTGGGCGGCAGTGCTCAAATCACTGTTACCCACCTTAAGTGTCTTTCAGACGATCACCCTTCGGTTGTGTTACGACAAGGCGAAATGGTCATTCAATCACAAGCAACTTGCGACCGGGAGTCGATAATGTGGAATAATTGGGACACGTTAGAATTTCGAGCGAGCTCTATGATTTGTGCTGTTGGTGTACAATCGGCTACGGGTCGTGTTGCAACGTGCAAGGTTCAACTCGATTATTCCGAACCTTTCTTTTCTTTTGGCCACCCTGCATAAACATTGACGATGTCGTGTAGCACCCACCGCCTGTCATTAAACTCACAAAACTGCTCGCTACGTAATGCTGGAAATCTGTATAGTCCATCCACGAGCTCATGAGACGACTTTTTTGAAGTTGGCTTGTGCGGATCCAATAATGTTCCGGTTCCACGTATTTCGGAAACGCAAGAAAGAGAAACGCTCGTATTTGGTAAAAACGCGCTCTCCACCTGGGTGCGTAAATTCCTTTTTGACTCCCAAAACCTTTGTGTGTTGAATAACGTTGCTGTTCGCGTAAGCATGCAACAAATTGAGGTCAGCCAGCTGGAACTTGTCATCATCTCTCTCAGCCCAATCTTTTTTGAATCTGGCCAAGCAAGTTTTAAAAACAGTCGTCTCATGAGCTCGTGGTTGGACTCCAACTGGACTATACACATCAGGCATCTAAGCAGCGCAACATCATGATCAACATTAGCCAACACATTTCCAAACCCGCAGGGTGACAGCGGTGGATCGCTTGTGTGTCGTCGCAAATCGGGAGAATGGGAATTGCATGGAATCATATCCTGGAAGATGCTATCCACCTGCGGCAACCTGCTATCAGCGCCAGATGTGTTCACGAGCGTGGTGACGTACGTTGATGACATCAGACGAATCATTGAGAGGAGGATCGATAATGTTGAACGATTTCAATTGGTGGCCACAGCGAGTGATGCTGCATCGAAAAGACGATACTGACCTGATTCAAATACAGCAGCGCAATTTTGCTCGAAATCTTTGCCTCATGATGTATGTACATAAAACGTATTGACAGCCGGCTTCGATCAGCCTAGGGGTTCAAGTGCTCGAAAATAACAATTTTGAGATTTTAGTGGTAAAGTGTGTATTTTGTGCGGGTGTAATCGCGTGCAGCCCGAAATTTCGAAAATCGTACTTTCCCTTGAAAAATCAGGGGTTAAATATCCAAAAAAATCGATTTTTACGAACCAGGGGCCCGCATAAGAAAACTAATTGTAAGGGCGCCCTTAGTCATAGTGGAAAATGGAAATGGAAATGCAAAAAATATTCTATGTCCAAGTTTTCCATTTCCATTATGACTAAGGGCATACTGGAAAATGGAAATGAAACAAAACATTTTCTGTGTGAAATCTGACCAATCAGCTGCCGAGAATTTGGTGGAACAGAAAATGTTTTTGTCACATGTCAAAACATGACTGCTGCAGTTTCATTTCCATTTTCCATTTTCCAATATGCCCTTAGTCATAATGGAAATGGAAATGGAAAACTTGGACATCTTGCCTGGCCATCAAGTAAACGCCATAAGTTATGCTTTTTTTCAAACAGAAGCTATAAAATCAGTGAAGCCACAAAAGCCCTTATCAAGAAGACTAGTGTAAGTTTATGTGGTTGATAAAACAACAACAAGTACAGAGAGCTCTATATAAATGGCTCGTTTGTAACTTTCCAGTGCCATGACAATAAGAGAGATTCAGTAAAATGAGACTTTCTACCCATGTCGCTAAAATAAATTCAATACTTCGTTTAATGGGCAAAGATGAAAAAGCACAGAAACATAGCTAAATATCACAGTGATCAACTCAAGTGGTCAAACCACTGCGTCAACTCACTGCAGCCCAGAGTTAGCGCGAGAAATAATACACGGCAATGGCATTCGGGATGACTTGGCGACTGCAGTTGGTGAGTTGACGAAGTGATTTGACCTTGAGTTGACCACAGTAAGATTAGCCCAGAAACACCAGTGTAAGGCTGCGATTAGATAAATGCGGAATTGTAAATTTCTGCATTCCGCGTTTATCTGCACACCTTTGCGGAATTTTGAATTTCTGCAAGTAAATTTATGCTTTTGGTTAAACATCTCAGTTGCTGCTTGTGTTAACACGCAACATTTGAGGTCGGCAGGTCACGCTGGAAGTTGTCATCATCACCCAAGTACGCACCATTTCGCAAAGGTGAGCAGATAAACGCGGAATGCAGATATTTACCGTTCCGCGTTTATCTGCTCACCAATTTCCGCATTTCGCATTTATCTAATCGAAGCCTTACATTTTGTTCGCATTCAAGTAGTATGTACTGCTAATTTGCACTTGTTCGCCTATACTTATAACGTTGCGATAATGGCCTTGAGTGTACCCGTAAAATCTCTTGTATACATTAACATATAGCCCCTCAAAAATTCGTGTCACTTTTGATTATATTTTGAATAAAAGTTGGCACCAGACGCCACCTGTTTCTTGTCGCCAGACACCACCTGTTTGGTAATCTATTTTTAAGGCAGTTTCAATTTATCCGAAAAACCCAGACATCAGCTGTTTTAGCCAAAAAATAGTTTTATCTGATATAGCTAACCCCCCAGCCAATCATCGTCATTTTAATCCAACAAAGTGCTATGATTTTAGCCTCCAGAACCACATCCAGTTGCACAACGAAGATTGATAATCGCGACAACCCGGTCTCCAAAACAGCCGGGCTGGGCGCTAATAAATGGTCCATTAGTGCACAAGTTTGCAAAACATTTCAAAATGATGCAAACAGGTGCCATCCGCTTGAGTGGTTGTGGATGCCAAACGACCTGACAATTGTTCATTTTCAGCTTGAACAAAGTGCTATCATTTTAGCCTAACCACACTCGTCATGCAGTTGCACAACGAAGATTGATGATTGCGACAACCCGTTCGTCAGCCGAGTGCGCTAATAAATGGTCCATTAGTGTACAAGTTTACAAACATCCCAAAATGATGTAAACAGGTGCCATCCGCTTGAGCGGTTGTAAAAGCCGAACGACCTGACAATTGTTCACCCAGCCACGAAGATTTATTACAAACCGCACTTTAATTCGCGACAGCCATTAGGCCATAAGATTACGAATACTGCCATTACCGTAACCCAATGCAAAAATGCCCAAGCTGGGCATACACCGGTAAACCTGAGACAAAAAATGGAAGACGAAATCCAGCTTGTTCGACTGTACAACAAAGAACCGCATATCTACCATTTTACGCCTACTGCACACTATAATGCTAATCAGCCGAAAGCCAGAAATCAACTGAGAACCTTTTTGCGCGCAATTGCGAAAATTGAACTTCAGCCTAGAACGACTACAACCAGCGAAAACTTCACCCGGACATTGGTTGTGACAAGAATGGAACAGCCAATTAAACAGACCGTAGTGAAACATCAAGCACACGCCGACATTGACATACTCATGAAACTAAATGTCAGCAATTTTCTTGACAACGGTAAACCCGTAACTCTTCATTTTCAAACTGTGAAAATTTATGTACCGGAGCACAACAATGCAGCGAATGAAAACAGGTGACGTAAACTGATGGATTGTCTTCGCTCCCCAAAACGGTGTTTATTCAACAAAACACTGGAATAAAATTGTTTATACAATGCGTATCGTTGTAGCAAGCAAAGTTGAGGGCGAGCAAGCCCAATGGAACTTAACCCCAACACTGGAGTGGAATTGGCAAGATAAAGAATGCATTAAGCAACTGGAAACAACTGTGTATAGCATCGCTACAAGTGAACTGAAAATTATGCCAAGAACCTATGATTACCATTGGATGCAAGTGGTTACACGGGTTTCACCGCCACCCGTACACGAAGTGGTATCTACACAGGGTATTTCGCCACGCGATATTATTTGGCGTTTAGGACTTATGTACTTGTTCAACAGACAAACGCCATGTGTGCTCCATTTTGAAAACGTCATTTACTACAAGCCACAAACATATAGGCACCGCCATAATCGGCCGACTTCCCCAAGTTCCATTGACCCACCAGCCAACAGATAATAAACATCAGTGATTTTTTTTCGTATATTGATTTTAATGATGCTGGTCATGTGGTAACGTGCTGCCAACTTGGATAAAGTACAATCTCAACTACAAATTATTTAATAATTGTTGCACGGAGCGTTTTTTCAGACCCATTACATTTCAACATATTCAAGAAACACAAGCGATACACCATGCAGATAATGAAGTTGGCTACTTGCCATCGTGACCCAACACATGGCCCCAGCGATCCACATGGGCTCATTGTCAGCAGGAGCACCAACTGGAAAATGGCGTATCTGGCAGAAGAGCCCGCTGGTGCAGCATGGGACTGCAAGCTCGGGCTGCAACAGGTAAACGTTTTAATGAATTTCATTCATATTTATCGCGCCATAAGGTTTATATCTTCTGGCACAAACCTAAGCCTAAGCCAAACAAACTGATAAATTTCCTATATTTACAGATAATTAATTGTGCAATTGACGTGGAAGATTTAAGCCCAATGGACCGCGTTGCTGTGTGTACCAGCATCGACGAGCATAGCCGAGTTAGTCATATTTCTCAAAGGAATCATGCTACGGTTTTTAAAATAAGGCAGTGTGCCATGTTTTACGGCATAGGGTTCATTTTTAGCGGGCAATAAATCTCAAAGAATGATATAAGATTGCCAACACGACTACGAATGAATGCATGGAAAACATGCCAACGTTTTCAGCTGAGTTTCCCGGCCCTCCAGCAGCCAAGCACCATTCGGCTGTACGAAACCCTGCAAATGACGCCGTATGTGGGCACATATACGGTGAGCGTGCACCACTTCATCAATGTGCCCCCAGAAGAAGATGGCTGGTTTGACATCGATCGGCTCTTCAACCCGGGTCCGCCGGGTCTCTGTGAGTGCTGCGATTGGGAGCCCGTCGACGATCCCGTCTGGCTGTAATTGAGCTCTGCAGGTGCAATTTTGCCGAAGGCCCCGTAACCCTGTTCTTGATTCACTCATCTGGAATGTTACTATACGTTAGCCCCCTCAAGAGCGCCATCTATGCGTAAAATAATGGAAACAAAGAGATGTTCGATTAGAGCTCTTTTGGGGTGCTAAATGAAAATATCTGGCATTCACTGGACTTTTTTGTGTGAATCCCGATTTCTTCTGCTTGATGTGCGAATGTGTTTAGTACCAAACTCGCCCATTATGAACTGCCTCAATGATCTTGGGGATTAATGGCCGGGCGCCTCTGTGTTGCCCTCATGTGCTTTGTATTTTTGTGCAGCCAATATACCAGTGCAGCGGTATGAAATATCTTTTACCCAACATTTTAAGTGTAAACTCTGCCAACGTATTTTAGTGCACAACCCGTGGTACTTAATGTAAGAACGATGTATTGCGATAATGTGCTATATCACTGTTACCACAACCGTTACGGTATTATAATCAACCGCCAGCATTGTAATTCGGTACCGATTCCTTGTGAAAACATATGAAGTGAATAAAGAACACACCCAACGAACGGTTACGAGTGGCACAAGCACAGACAACCGCAAAACTTGCATGTTTTCGGGTACAAAACAGAAACACTAAATACTTCAAACACCGTACACTCAACAACTTTGACTGGCAGCTGCTAAGCCAAAGCACTCTCTCCCGCACCAGGAACATTGGATGTGGCCAGTGCATACAGATATGGGTTATAGAACCCGCCAACCCTGACACCCGTGTATAATTTCTCTTGCTCATTTACGGCTGCTTGAGGACTGGTGATGCTCTCTGCAACAATGGCTCTGCCAAAAACTACATACACAACTGTTGATACACCAGCTGTGTATGCTGTCCATTTACGCAACCGCATTTCAGTGCCAAAGTAGCAGCCAGAAGACGGCGGCAATATTTAACCCAGAACTTTTCGGCAGACAACAATATTTAAACCAGACACGCGCATAGTGCACCATGTCCGCCATCGCTCCTTGGATGGATAGGAACGCGTATCTGGCCCCAGCCATTCGAGAGGAAATACGACGCCTAAACGGTTACTATTGTCTGCTAGAAAACAAATCCAGATATGGTATGTAATGTGCCAATAATAATAACGATTATGCTTCAGGAGAAGCGGTCCTGGTTCCACACTGCTACCGTTGCGACAAGTTGCAACGCCCATATGTATTCACGAAAAATTACCGCGAATACGTTGCGATACCCCAATGCTCCATGTGTCGTGCATACACCCACCAGTCACTAGAGTGCAGCTCGACAACCCCGCGACAACACTGGACTGGAGGCAACAAGCCGGAACTGGGGCCGATGGTCTGTGTTGTCTGCTGTGACACCTGTCTTCGGTCAATCAGGATCGTCAGTGAATGTGATACGTTTGGGCACTTTGACTACTCTATTGTTGTCCAGTACTGTGTCAGCGACTGTCAGCGCATGAACAGACAAAATTGCCAAACCGAGCCCTTCAGTGACCACCCTGCCGTCACGCAAATTGAGAACATAATGTGAGTACAACCCAAGACCGGGATTACATTTGGTTTAGTGGTAAAAGTCTGTTTTGTTATGTGCAAAATTGAAACCACAATGTTGCAGCGTCCAGAACAACGACAAGTAACCGACAATGGGCAAAACGTTTTCTATCATGCAATGCCACGAATGTAACAACCGAACCCACATGGTCAACTTGGGCAACGGCATCACGGTTGAAACATTTTTCATGTGCACACAGTGCATGCGCGCCACATTTCAACGGCAACGAAACGGTAAAATTCTTGTGAAACGCAGAATGTGCACAAAATGTTTTACCCAATGGCTGGCCAATAATGGCAAACTTTCAATGGACACAAAAACAGTGACCGTAATTAGGTGTATACTATGTGATCCTGTGCACAGCAATTGTCAAGCCAGCGAATTATTTGCTGTAAAGTTTGGTGATCATGGATATTGAATTATTTGAATAAAAAAAACAAAAATCATATTGTATAAATGGAAGCAATGCGAAATGGGCGACAACAACCATGGCGACATATCATCAGGTTCCAGCAACGGTCGTAACCGTGGCACTCGCAGCGCTGGTATTCGTGCTTGGGGGCATTGCCATGCACACATACGAGAAAACCACAAAACAAGCGGTCGACTCGGAACTGTACCTAGAATGCCCCATGGGGGTTATGAACGTACTTGAACGCCATGTGACCGAATTTTGCCGTGTTGCAGGCCCAAACGTCAGCACCGTAATACAGATGGATTTAAAAAACAAAACCATGCTTGCTCAGATTGAGAACAGTGTAGATGATGCGCGAATAGGAGGAATGACCGGCACACAGAACGACAAATAAGTGACACTGAAACATGGGCAAAATGCCGCCTACAATATGTCAGAAAAATACTAGCCAATATCACATACCGTCACATACCAGTGTGAGCATGCAGGACAAACAACCCATACCTCCCCATTTATTGCGTGGGCAGACGCGAAAACAAAACTGGAGAATACTACAAGATCACATGCCATCACATAACAATTCAGCAGATACGAGCCACAGAATCACATGCCATCACATAGTAAATAGTATGTGAATACAGCGCATGCCAGCCCTATGTACGAATGCGTGAGGTACAACAAATGGTAAAACGTACCCCCCAGCTTACACAAACCCCCGCATTCAAAGCGTACGCAAATACGAATCAAAGAGTACCATAGTAATATAGCGATAGTCGGCGTGCAACACCAAAACGCGCGATGAATGCTCGAAATTTATATTTGTTCGATTTTGTTATTTTTTATTCGTAAAGCATATGTGCATAAATTCGCAAAAGTGTCAAGACTATCAAAATTCACATTGGTTTAAAACATGTTTTGTATTTCCTTGTTTCTGGCTAAGCATGATTCACAGTTCACAATTGTTATGTAATGGTGCCCCGATCGACTCAACCTGACCATATCTCGCACCTGCGTTTTACGTCTGCAAAAGAAATATTTAAGAAAGAAATTTTTAAGTGCACCAAAACATGCAATCAGGCACGGTGTCAACACAGATTACCTGCAATCCACGCACAGGTACACTGCCAGTGCACATGCGCATGTAGCATGTAGCATTCAATATTGATGGCAACTTCTCAAATGTTGCACCGTTCACATTTCCAGCTGCAAAAGAAATAATATAAAACAAAAGTTCCAAAAATGACGAATATCACCTGTTGATTGTCCTGTTCCTCCGGCAGGGGCTGATCCCTGTCCAACATAATCTGGCGACGGCGACGGTGCCGGGGGCGGCATCTGCGTGAATGTGGTCGGTTCGTTCGTAGTATAAAGCGACATATTCGTATAATTTTTTTCAAGGAGCAGACGGTGGATTTTTGCAACATTTGACCCGGAAGTGAAAAATTGAGGTTTTTATACCTGGCAGCTCAACCAATCCGCGACGAGAACCAATCAACGACGAGCAGAAGTCACGAAGTAGGCGCCATCCTACCTCCAGGTATCAGAACCAAAAAAATGGAAAGTCTGGTCCAAAAGGTTAACGGAAGCGATGCGTGGCAGACCGACGATGGCCAATTACAAGAACTGGTCACGGAATATTTTAGGATACCCCCGAGTTTTATTGATGACAGCCTGTTGAATAAGCAATTTCTTGCTGTAATAAGGCAGAGAATCGTTGCTGAGGGGCCACACTTCATGGTGGTGAAAATAGGCGAAGTTGCTGTGAAGAAAATGAACGTTATCGGTCGCTGTTATGCTTTACGGTTTACCAACTGCGATGAAATCGATGACCTACAACGCACAATAGGCGATGCACTTGACTCTTTTGTTACGCATGCATTTGGCGATGCTAAACCCGACGACAAAGTCGGCCTAATCTTGGACGCGCCCTCACTTGAACAAGGTCATTGTGATTTAGCCATATACTCGCGGATATCTTATTTTTGCGATTAAGTTTTAGGCTACTTCATGGTGCCATTCACTGCCCCAGAAAATCTAACGGCCGAACGCATACAGCGCGCAATCGAGGATATATTGCAGTCGAACGAAGAAATGCGCCTGGACGACTTCAATCAAGTGGAGACAGTAAGAATAACCATGCCGATAGGTGGCAGTGGATTGGCACACAAATCGTCCAGAAAAGGACTACAACAACTGAAGAACACTGACGAATTGTGCCTGCCTCGATGTCTAGTGCGTAAAATTGCCAGGCGCACCAATGACAAACCAAAACTGCTAAGTTTTCAGCAGTACAATAAGGTTGAGAAAAGAGCTGCCGTAGAATTGTTACGCCAATCTGGCATCATGCACAATGGACCGTGCACATATACGGACATGCAAAGCATACAAACAAAGTTGCTTGGGCTGTACCAAATTATTGCTTATGACCAAAATGGGACGAGATTTTTCGCCGGGCCTAATGCACAACACCAGATATACCTACACCTTGAAAATGGCCACTATGCCATAATCAAGTCACTCGCTAGAAATTTCAACTACAGTTATTACTGTGCACATTGCCAAAAAGGGTACGCAAACCCTGTTGAGCACAAAAACTGCCCCATGCAATGCGCCGCATGCAAATCGTCACCACCATGTAAACCTGGGACAAAAATTAAATGTGACGACTGCGATAGGGAAATGATGAACCAAAGTTGTTATGGCAACCATAAACGTAAAAACAGGAAACGCAAAAGTGTCTGCCAACAGCTAAGGGTATGCCGAGGTTGTAAAATGCTGACGAGTGCCAAACGAATCCACAAATGCGGCTTTTTCGGGCTATTGTCGTCAGTGTCACGCACCGCGTGAAACATCAGGCGAACATCGATGCTATGTGAAAGTGCCGAGACCCAAACACCAACCATACAAAATGATATTCGCCGATTTTGAGTCAAGCCCAATACGATGGCGTTGTCATTTTGCGTGAATTCCTGCAAAGAGGCCTAAAACCACACTTCATTCCGCGTGGGCGAGGCCTGATGATGCTTCGAGTGGGGAGAAATGTGATGCTTGACTCATTGAATTTTGCGCCGTTTCCGCTTAGCCGGTTTCCGCAAGCATTCGGGATTGAGGACTGAAAACAAATGCCATACCCGTATGCCAGTATATCGCTCAGTACAATGGAATGCGCAACCTCACCAATGCCGCCCATTGAAATGTTCTTCACGCATAAAACGACAGAACAGGAGAAAAAGCGCATATCTACGAGTAAGTGCTGTCTTCAGGAACCTTGGAACCACAAAGCCCGCCTTACTGAATATTGCTGCAATGACATAACTATGCTGCGGCAACGCATAACAAAATTCAAGCAATTGATATTCGACCACACTGT
The DNA here is from genome assembly GCA_030248065.1 of Rhynchonema sp. JSB1_4. NCBI lineage: Eukaryota > Metazoa > Nematoda > Chromadorea > Monhysterida > Xyalidae > Rhynchonema > Rhynchonema sp. JSB1_4. Next base: position 32,362 of record JASAMV010002256.1, read on the forward strand.
AAACCTGGATCCATTCTCGTGTGGCGCGATCACGCTAAGCGGGCTTGTACAAATTGACTTTTTTGCGCAATTTCTATGACCGGAAACGCCACCCGTTGTGCATATTACCGTACAAAGGGCTTGTAGCGCAAAAGGGCGGATACATTGAGGCCGTGGTCTGGATGGATTACGTTGCCAAGAAAACACGGGTGCAGGTTACAGTCTGCCT
>JASAMV010002257.1:0-22183 GCA_030248065.1 Rhynchonema sp. JSB1_4
ATGTTGTTGGTTTCGGTACGTACTGCTCGTTTTCTATCGGTGTCTATATTTCATAATTGCTGCTTCGGTGTTCAGAAACCACATGCTATACATACCTAATGTTCATGTACATTACTGTAGGTATGGTTACTTTTTCAGGTTCGGTGTGGTTAGAGTTGCATGCATTTCGTCATGTAATGTTAGAAACAAGCAGCGTACATCTGCGTCACTCGGCAGCACACAACAGTTCTGTCTGACCACTCCACAGGGAAAGCAACAAATTCCGCTCAGTTTGGGTAACTAATACCCGCATTGTAAATGATTGGCGCACGATGAAGAGTTAACGCCTTTCAAACATTGCATGATATTGATACTGTAAATACAAGGATAGTCAACACCCGCTGAACTGACGGACTCAGTCCAGTGAATAGAGGTTCACACTATTATGGCACTTGTTCTTGGCCAGTGCGCCCAGCTGCGCACACAGAATGGTATCCAACAATGCAACTCAGGGAATCGTGGAAATTAATGACCGCTGTTGATGTCCGCTGAATGCGTTTGCGGAGAATTATGTGGCGGCGCGGCGATATGCAGCAATACACCACCCACCATGCTCACGTTGGTTGGCGATACAATGTTGGTAATCAATATTCGGCAGTACATCATTGGGCAAGCGAAATGAACTAGTTTAATGCCAACATCATGGCCTGAACCATGTTGCATAAAGTGAGATGACAACTGGCGAAGTGTCCACATTACTACAAACATGTCTGAAAATGAGAACAGGGGCGTTTCATGTTGCCAAAAACTCGATTGGCCGATAAAAGTGAAACACTGCTGTCAAACTAAACGCGAACGTAAATTACATACTGTATGTGTAGATTTTGCGCAGAAAGACGGTTTGACTGGCTCATCATCAGGTTTTCCTAGGTTATGTGTCATACAGTACCCTAGCTGCCCGTGTGTGCAGCGCTCAAGGCACATCATCAAATATACACATCGCCCTGTACATGGCTCCATGATCAACATGGAAAACAAAGTGAGCACCAATAAAATGTATGAATTTTGAAGATTATGCTAATTCGGTATCATTTGTTTACATGTGTGTTCAGGCGACAAATTTCTATGATCAAATTAGGCAGGGAAATGACGCCTCTGCAGTGATTGTCTTGCAACATCACAAACCTTACATAAGTCAAATGCAAGTTAATTGCAACTTCACTAGTTCAAAACGAACGCCTACATATGTACGTGATATAATACCGCACAAACATGAACAAGTTGTTCTGAAACCAGAACAGAACTCCGTTACTGTACATACATAATTTCGACCCAAATTCTGTTTTTTATACATGTTGATGGGAGAGCGTTTTAAAAAGACACTGTTAGGTAATGACACACACAAACAAGCTAGGGAGGTGCGGTCTTAAGCTGCGATTTTAAAAAATGGTCTTTATGTGTTCTGCGATTTGGGCGTGGTTTGTCGAGGGTTCAAATTATGCTGAGAAACTGACATAATCGCGTTTTTTTGTGCGCGGGCACACAAAGGGAAAGTGGCACTGTGCAACGAAAAGAGAGTTTGATGGGCGGGACAATTTTTTTATTGAAACCTGTGCAAATTCAGTGATTGATAATACCTACAACGCCGTGCTGCTCATGTTCAAGGCATGCCATCTGTAATTTCAAGTTAGCCACATCGCTTTCTATTGTGCATGCGCGCAGCGAGCACACAACAAAAGTGGATGCACACCGACACAACTTATGTACAGGCGTAAGCAGTCTTCTGTAGGAAAATATAGAATTTACACGGCAAAACTGACAAAAACCGGCTACTCACATGGTAAATCGTATACAATGCGCAGCAGCTGGTTGGGTGAGGGTGTTTTCACTCAAAATTCAGTTTATTGGGTATACGAGGCACTCAGTTTAGCCTAAATTCGACGTGTCTTGCGAATTTACGGTTGTTGTGGGTTTATGTGTACCCAATGAACGATATTGCGTCTGTGCAGGCCGGTGCTGAGATACCTCGAAACCGCGCCTAGTTTCTAAACGTGTTTATGTTTCAAGTGAGGCGTTTATACTTAGTTAGGCTGCCTCGATGTGGTTTGGTTTGGAGTCAGCATACAACTATTTTTCCTGAATTTTTTCGCGAATGATGTTTCAGGCCGCTGAAATATACAGTGGTACGCAGATCAACGCAGAAGTAGATGCTGATGCTTCAAAGTTACGTTGAAAAATGTCGCAATCGGAGACACAAGTATAAATTTCATCGACTATTTGATTGAAAATCACTTTTTTACACAGAAAATGATAAATGCCACACCATACACTTTTATGATTGCGTGTGCGTGAACAAAAATGCCCAAAAATGCCCAAGGCCGGTTCAGCCAAACCTCAAACATTACGCTCGCACACACGATAAAGAAAAAGAACCGGTTTTTTGAAGCGCCGATGCCAAAATAAAAAGTCCAATATTATACATAACAACAGAGATACTCAAAAAAGTGCATGTTTTGCAATAATTCTTCCTCCTCTTTGGAAAGAAAATGGGAGATTTATGCATTAGTTCAGAGAACAGTGCCCAATATTCAGAAATTGCAAAATACGCGTTTTATTCTGATCACACCTGCACGAAATTGACACACCTGCACGAAATTGTTTGATTTTTATAACTCATAGCATACTTTTGCGGAGAACGTTTTTTTGATTTCATTTGTTTTGTGACTCAACTGCGGTCTGGTCTGAGGAAACAAGCTATTGTGCAACATTTAACGTTCACAGAAGACGCGCACCTGGAAGCTTGTAGTCTGGCATAATCAGGCTGCAGCGTAACAAAAAAATGTGAACAAAAAGTGCGAGGCTGGGTGGATGGTCTGCGGAAATTTGTCTGCAAGCAGTACGAGTTAACATGCTCTCTCACCTTAATGAACTTGAAAATTCAAGTCCAATCCTAAAAAAGTCAAGTTCTGGCTTCGACCGACACTCCTAAACGAAACGGATGAAGACCAACAAAAGTGTCTTGCCGTTTGTTTGTCCGCTGACACAGGATTGGTGCTCGTGCGCAAGTTGAGTCACTAATGCGCCTGGGCGATTTGATGATGCCATGGTACCTACTTCTTCAGCTGTTCGCTGAACCATCAGGCCTAAGTCTAGACCTAATCACAAGCCTTAGCATACGCTCTGAGAATAATACTACGCACATGGCATCAAAACTGATGGTTCAAATGTTCAGATCAACAAAGTAATGTATACGTTCTGGTTCAGATCAACAAAGTAATGTATACGTTCTGGTGGTCTGTTAAGGGTTTGTGTTTGTGTGTGACCAGCGCTATACTTTGAAGCATGGTTGGTGTTGGTGAGCAATAAACACGTTTACCGTAATCCTTTGGTTGGGTGTTAATTCGATTGTAAACTTTAGTGCCAGCTTTATGTCGTTGTACCATAACCAAAAGTTCAGTGCAGTTGTCATTGCTGCTTTGTGTGTTCCCTGTTTCTTTGTGACTCGCCCCTTTGTGGGTGCGGATTACGAGCAGAACTTGCAGCTTGATGATGCCCTAAAACCGGACCTATATACGATTGTGGTTGGGGCCCGAAAGCAGGTCAGAGAACGACATAAAAACATCGATTGAGGGTTGGTGGTGAGCAGTTTATTATGCTATTTATTGTTACTGCACGCTGTTGTAATCGTGGACAACGGTTCAAGATGCTACCGCACCAGGTATGGATGCACTGGGAATGCTGCGGAAAACGGTCGCATTCCACACGCGTTTTCATTGCAAAGGACAGAAAAGAAACCGCAGACGTTAGGTTTAGCGAGAGCGGCCTCAACTTCAGTCGGAGAAGACACCAACACCATCTATGTACATACGCATGTGTGCATCGCATTTAAAATTCAAAGTGGCGCACAATGGTCGGGCCAACCTGTCGTAAACCTCACGGGCCACACAATGACCCAGATTGAAGGGTGTAAAGACTTATGTTGTCATGTGTGGATGTGGATGGACACACCTGGACCGTAAAACGGGGGTACGGTAGTTTATTATTGGTGTTGTTGACTTGGTTAGAAAACTGGCCATTTAACTGACTTCATGAACACGGGTTGTCGAAACTTTTATTTCATCTTTCACGCTAATCTTGATGCCTACAAGGCAGAATAGGATAAGTGGGATACACTGTAATAAGGCGCGGTTATACTTATTCCGTGGAACCGGAGGAACAGGTGGAGGAACGATTGCCACGGGCCACTGACAAGAGCATGGCTCAAAGGGGACCTACAGCGTGGACGGCCTTGTCTCACACTAGGCACTCACGCAACCAATTTTGTGCAACGCGGATTCCTCCACCGACCTCAGTGCAAAGAAAGAGGAGGAACAGTCGTTGTGCTTCAGCCGCACACGTTCAATCCGAAACACTTCGTAGACGAACACGTTGTTACGCTGCTATGCACGGCTGATGATTAGTCAGGCAAACACAAGACTATCAACGGAAATGATCGTCCCTCCACTTGTTCCTTCAGTTCCGCAGAACGAGCATAACCGCAGCCTCAGGCGCTTTGTCACTTCATAGCACGAGATTGCAATCATTTGCAACGTTTCAAGCAAGCCGTGACTGGGTCTGAAATTGAGGGATAAAACTGTTTTTCGTCCAGAAATGTACAGATCGCTTGTTACAGTGCTAGAATTCTTTTCGCCTTCCACGGCTGATTGCGGCGGTGGTCCACCATACACACAAAAGAACAAAAAAAACAGTCACCACGCTCAACCTCAGACCACCGGAGTCGACTGCAGTCGGAGACAGTTTGGTGCAGGTGACGTACCCTTTTCAAAGTGGATTGTCTATCGACCACCGCAAGCTCCACACGGGCAGAAAAATCCTGCACACCGGACATGTACATATAAATAAATTATCTCATCGAGTTTATCAACCTTTCATCATTTTGACGTCAATATTCCTCCACAAATGATGGCAGTCGTCCTGGTAGACCTGTAACACAAATTTAACCTGTAACGTAACCCGCTAGGTAATGGCCCACAAACTACAATACCACTGGCCTGAGCTGCCTCAAATATAATCACTATAAATTTACCGGCGATTCCCCAACAACTGTGGCATTCCAAGATCTTGACGTCTGGTGATCTTAAGACGAAGAAATGAACACCTATATTTACAGGGGGCATCGTATATAACACACACCACTCGATTTTGCCATTCGTAACCGATCTAACGACGTGCATTGTAGATAAAAAAGTGCAAATTTCAAATGTAACAAAACAAAATATAGAATTGTTCCATCCGCACACCTGACAGATGCAGAACGTTAGACAATCGCCCCTGGCTTCCTCTCGGCACTCTTTGGTAGCTAGTCGGCACTCTTCAACGCTGCTCTTCAGTCCACTGTGTCGCGGTAGCCATTGGATTGAAACGATGACGGGAACAAGACACATCAAAATCAGAACTGTTGGGCTGCGCATTTTGATTTTAGCAATCGCCACGGAAATGGACTGCTTCTGAGTAAATTCGTACAATTTTCCTGAAAACGTGTGTTTTTTCGTAATAATGTATAAGACGAAGCTGCGCATGAATCACCCAGATTCGATCAAAATTTGGTCCTTTATATGTGGCCACAGACCGAGCTTGTTTGTGCGGGGGAGGAAAATGTTCTGCCCTCCCACTGCGCGAAAGAATGGAAGCAATGTCATGATTGTCGCTGAACGACGAACAGTTGAAGGTAAATATAAAGATCAAAACGCGTTTTGTGTGAATTTGCGCAAAAACCGCAACCACGCAGATAAAACCGATTCAAACACGTGTACTTTCCCATCGCAAACATCGTCGTTAAACTTGCCTTTACGTGATAAACAAATAATCAGTCAAAATTATGCAACAACCGAAAGTTACCACACCTAAAATGTTCAGTGTAGAAAAAAGTGCGTTTGTTTCAAATCAAACAGATTTTGCACTTCATGTTTTCCGTTCTGTGAAGGCTGCGATAATTGACGTTTCCGTTCCGTAAATCAGCGTTTTATCACGTGCACTTGTGACCCGGAATTTGTTTTGCTCGATGTTCCGGAATGTTCTGTTCCAGTTGTCTATATGTATGTATGTCGGTGGCATTCAGAAAACGGTTCTCCGAAACTTATGTACTAGCGAATAATTCCAATTGAGTCAATCGAGTGAAAAATCATCTTGATTAAAGGGTGTGTCTAACGTCTCCTTACCCCATGTTTTTTTGGGTGGAATTGAAAGATGCCCACGAAAGGCCGCCGTGTGCAAAAAACCGGGTCTTCTAACTCGCTAAATCGCGAAATCTTGAGGGTTACTTTTCGAATAAAATCAATTTCCGGACACAAAATTCAGACTGAGCAGACGGAAAAGTGCTACGAAGCGAAACACACACAAACCAGCTTCTATGTGTTAAATGAAACATTCACTGTGTCCACAGTCAAGCCAGCAGCCAGAGCGGTGTGTGTTGAGCGTCTACGTGCATTGTATAGGCGGCTGAGCCGCGCTTAAACATGCAATGTTTCAGCAGAAAAACGCCAAACGTGAGTAGCGCCCACTCAAAAGCGCCTGGAGTTTTGTGTCCGGAAATTGATTTAATTCGAAAAGTAACCCTCAAGATTTCGCGATTTAGCGAGCTACAAGACGCGGATTTTTGCACACGGCGGGCTGTCGAGGTCATCTTTCGATTGCACTTCATAAAACATGGGGTTAAGAGACGTTAGACACACCCTTTAAGAACCAGGAATACAAAAAAACGATAGCAATGTTTATCCAGCTGCTAGTGCAGACCAATCAGACGAAGAATAGTCTGGCAAACACTGAACGTGTCAGTTGGAGCAGCACAGTGAGCACGATACTCACAGCACCGATCAACACCATAAATAATATCAAACTGTCGTCAGGTTCAGATCTGCGTCGGGTGCGGCCAGTTTGAGTCTGTGTGCCTTGCGAGATCAGGGTCGACTCTGCATTCGGCGAACTGTCACTGAGGGACGAACTGTGCGCGTCGCTGATCGGCATGAAATCCATCGATATCGATCGACACAAGTGATTGGGCTGATCGGATGGGCTAGTCGTTGTGATCGAGTCCTGGTCTGCGTCCGCCACCAGATTCTGGACGGACTTGGCACGTCTCCCTGATTCGTCAGGGTCGAAATCGTGCCCGTCAACATCGAGTATGTGCAGCAATTGTTCGAGACACGTGCTGCCGGCGGTCGACTGATGTGTGATCTTGCAGTGCTGCTTGACCCGACGCAGACTGTCACCGAGATTGCGAATCGTCACCCGACCCGGACAGGGACTATCCGGTTGATGGCACAACTCGATCGTGTCCAACCATTGCAGCAGCGCAGCACCAACTCGTGTCTGTCCAATCGATTCGCCTCCGGCATTCACGTGGATGATCACGTGATTACAGTATCCACCAAGTGCTCCCACGACGAACGGACGTACAGTACCGGGTGCAATTCTAGGCTGAAAGTTGAAGTCGCGTGCACGCGCGTGCACGCGCGTGCGAAACAGTGCAAAGTATAGGCAAAAGTCGAAGTAACTTCGCGTGCACGCACGTGCACGCGCGTGCACGCGAAGTTTTGCGCGTGCGCTGGCGTGCGCTCCCTATGTTTTAGCACTAGGAAGTCGCGGGCACGCGCGTGCACGCCGCGTGCACGCGACTTCAACTTTCAGCCTAGAATTGCACCCGGAACTGTATGATCTCGATGAGCAGCGCTATGTTGCCAGCGCTGCACGCGCTGTCCGTCAGCTTCACGCGAATCTCCCAATCACCTGAGAATGTTTTGTGGTGACATTCTGGTTTTGTGCAATCATATCAAATGACGTGAGCAATTTTAAGAGAAACCCGTTTAAAGTCTGAGAAATGACAAGTTTGAAGCCGCCGCATCTGCTCTGGTAGCTCATATCTGTGGGACAATCACGGAAGTATCAGCGCAACCACTGGTGTGCACTGATGGTTTTCGTTTATTTTGTTTGGTTACGCAGTTCTTAGAACAAACCCACACATTCAAAAAAATAGCACAAATCGGCAGCACCAACCAGTGGCCTTGTTTATGGACCAATCGATCAGCTGATCGGGATTGATCACCGTCGATTCATCGATCACAGCAACATCATCATCATGTCCATTCTGTTGGTGCGATGGCATCAAGTGTTGATTGGTGTTGCTGGATTGTTGCACGTTCTGTCGACTGAGCGACGCCAGCATTTGCGGCGTGTTGTACAAATGCACCAGTATTTGCCCATCAATCGCACCATCGTTGAATATCTGCGTGCAATTGTGCAGCTCGGATCGAATGAATGTCAGCAGTTCGCGACGCAATCGCAAATCGACCCCGCTTGTCGCTGCCGATCGCGATGAACCGTTCCGATCGCCGGTTGAATGCGACACGATGATCAACAGCTTGTTCTGTCTGAAAACAGAATACCGGCGCAGTTTCGAGCTTTCATTCACTGTCGAAAGACTAATCGCAATAAGCAAATCTAAGGGTGCATGACGATCAGAACAATCGAATCGTTGTTGTGAATATAAAATGACACCTGATTCCCACCTGTTTCGCACATTAGCAAGCCGCAAATGCTTTCCAGCATGCCACATGTTCAAAAGGATCAATTTGTGCTTTCTCATAACCTTGGCAATACCAACATCCAAAACTATCAAACTATAACCTTTCCAAAATCAGTTCAATGAATCGTTTTGTGAGCTTGTCGAGCGCTTTGTGCCGACTCAAATGTCGCAGATCGAGTCGATGCACGGGCGCGTGATGATTCTGCAACGTGAACAGCAGCTCTTCGCACAGATCGCGTTGCGGTGAGCTGCCATTCGATTGCACGTTCACAATGAACTGAGTGAGAATGTTGTTAAAATCGGTCCTAGTCGACTCGGCACCGCTCTCTTGCCGCCACATTGTACGAGGCATGACTGTTGGCGAGTGATATGTACAGTATGTACACAATATTTTGGATGGAAGAATGTGGATGATGGAAGTCTGAAATTGTGGTCGATTTGTAATTCTGACTGCCCGGTAGTTGCCGTCAGAAATTTGTGACTGCCAATTCGGTCAGTGACTGCTTCGGATTTTGACTGCCACTGCACGGGAGGCAGAAGTACCATAACTCGAAGCTCAATGGTATTCCATTCTCTTTTTAATTGTTGCGGTGTGCAACATTTTAAAATGCTAGTAGAATAATATTTGAGCGCAATAATATTCAAACAACATTGTTTAAAGCACTACTACACACGACAATATTAAATACCAATAAAGTAATTCACCCCTCCCCTGGATAGACACACGAAGTTATGCAGTTATTGAAACTTTTTGGCGACAAAAAACCCGGATTGCCGCATAGCACGCATTGATGTAGTAGGCATTTACGGGTAGCTGATTTTGGATACACTTTTGACGAAAGAACGCGCAAGTCGCATGCTCCCATGCTCCCAATGCAGAGCACAAAGAGGCACATCCATCAAATGCGTTTGTCTTGGTCCGCTCGTTTGGTGGCGAGCACAAAAACAAACACAAATACACATACGAACAAAATGCAACCCTTCGTGCTTTTCGGTCGGTTTGAGATTGGGTCGTGACTTTGAATATATTAAAATTTGTATGCCGGGTGACTCAATAGAGAATTTCTGATCGTCGGTCAATAACAAACAAGCGGGCAAAGTGACCGAGTTTCGGGCTCCCACGAGATGACGATTATTTGAGGAACCCATATCAACGACGGCCGCACTGTGCCTGTTCGCAAACAACAGACGACTCCTTCGGGAATCGAATAGGACAACTTGGAAATTCTAGTTCGCCGTCGCTCCTTTAAACAGTTTTTTCGGCAATTTCCGTCAGGTATGATACAATTCAGTCTGAAATGCTGCTCCATTGCAACTCTGAGCGTCACAGCAGAGGTGCAGTCCACATTTGATGACATGACGCTGTATTTGAGCAGTTGAAACAGTGCAGCGCGCGTTTCGGCCGTTTATTTGACATGTGTGCGGACCAGAAACGATCGTGGTCAATCGAATTACGTACAATTCGAGAGACCATAGTTCAGAAATGTACTGGACCCACACAGAAACGACACAGTCGTGTCACGAAAACTATTTGTTTTTAGTGCCCTGTTGCATGGCGCGGCCGCTTGACTTTTGACTTCGTCTTCTGGCCTGGCCACGGTCAAGAGCTCTTGTGTCTCTGCGCTCTGCGGTCCTGTCCATATGCCAAATGATACTACGCTTTTAGAAATGCAACTGCGCGAAGCGAAACCAACAACGGCCACATGACAACGAGAATGAGCGGCATTTGTATGGCAAAGTTACATTATCGGCAACAATATTTCGTTTAAAATCCAAACGTCCAAAACGGTAGACAAATCTTTCTGTCTTCGCATCCGATCCACCGGACCAGTGCCCATAACAACAATGATAAATAATAATAATGCTTGATGACGCGTGGTGGCTGCCAGCACACAGTGACCAATTATGTTCGAAATGAGTCTGTGCATTGGCGGTTGTGTGTTTTTGGTGTGCGTTGGCTGTGATGCTGTCCAGTAAATCCATCCTGAACTGAACTTCGGAAAATGCACAACCGAAATGAATACGCACAGCCGAACCTGTGCCAGTGGTTTTTAAAAAAAAAAATTTTTTTTTTTTTAAAAAATTCGTTCCAAAAGTTAAAAAAAAATTTTTTTTATTATTTCAAAATTCGAAAATTTCTCTATTTTTTTGTTCTAAAAGTGCTATTTTTGCATAAAAATTGCTTCTGTTAACATCACCCGACCCTACCATGAGTGTATTGGATGCCATAATCGTTGTTTTGTGGCATCTAGACATAGTGCACACACTCACATGGCCTCTCATATGATTACACATGTACATGTGACTGGGTGGTCATGCATTTATCCATGCAACACACCCGAAAACAGTGATTCGGTGTGATATTCACTCTATATTTACACTGTTTGTCACATATTTGCATTGGTCGTGTACCAAGAGGCAATAGTTTCACCCAAATTTGCCGTCTTAAGTGTCACAAAGCCACACGAAGGCACCCACACCACGTGGGGGAAGTGTACGGGTGTGTACCTGACTACTGTTGGTACTCATTGACCATTGTTTAGTATTGTTTTCGTGTCGTGAGTGCTTTATATGCACTTACCACACGTTATGGAAGAAAAATGCCACTATTTTTTTTCTTTAGCGCTCATTTTTTTCGTTTCGGGCAGTTTTTGGCTGGAATAAAAAAAAATTTTTTTAAATTAAAAAAAAAATTTTTTTTTTTAAAAATGGGGTTTGAATAAAAAATTTTTTTTATTAACCACTGACCTGTGCCTGGTGTTTCGAACTTGTTTCGTTCAGCTGCCTAACGACAAGGTGCAGGTGCAACAACCAACGACGTACCAATATTCAGGTCTTTTGAATCTAAACCAAACAAACATGGTCAGAAATGTAAACGTAGTTTGAAACAGCACGTAATTGGCAAATGCGCGTTCATAGGAGAACACATGACCGGGTAAGGTGGGCGGGCGCATGTCCAAGCTGACACGTCCAAGCACTCCTAATTTCGTTCCGAATGCAAGTGACGCAATATGCGTAAGTGCAACATGAGCAGTCAGCCAGTTGGAACTTTGTCACGGATGCGTGCACTCAGCATTGCGTTCCAACTTGAGAACCACCACCATCTCAACATTGGCTGTTCAGGGGATGGGAATGACAAGACTGCTGCAATGAACTACACGTATTTGCTGGGTCGCTATAAATTGATAAAAAGTGGTTGCTTGGATCGGCCTGCATTGAACAGATGTTCGGCCTAGGCCGCCTGAACAAACAAAAGGCGTCGATCTTAGACTAAAGTTCTTTTTTAATGCTCAGGAACCCACGTTATTGTGGTCCTGTCTTCAGCACAATTGTCATCATCAGAAGAATGAGTCTCCACCTTAAGTGCTGATCACATTAGGAGCTCTGGTATATCCTGTGTATGGATGCACAACATATTGGGTGGCCAACATGTTCAAAAAGTCTCTAGTGGGTTCACAGCTAATGTGTTTGTTTGTTCACTGCAAATGCATGAGCTTTGAAGCCACCACTGTTAGCACACACCGTGGTTCTGCAGAGTTAGTTCATGCATATACATGTACATATGCAGCTACAGCAGTGTACACTTGCGCAGTACATGTTTGAAGAGTATAGGAGCCACCAACTTGGTGCCGTGCTTATACCAGCGCTTATGCATGTTTATTTGCTGTCCTCTCTGCGCAGTGTGCTGCTGCTGTTTTGTTGTCGTCGGGTGACAAAGTGGCCAGCAATGTTTTGGCACCAACAGCGGTCGAAACAAACATTAGACTCGACTGATTTGGGCAAAAAATTCTTCATAAACAACCGATTGTTGTCCTTTACAGCTGCCTGGACCCCTGGAATTTGCTCAATACTCCATGTATACAGCGTGCTGTTTTTGTATACCCCAATTTGAGCGATGCTGGCAGCGGGGTTCGACAACAAAATAGTTTTAAATGACAAAAATGAGCCGGCTCTAAAAAGTGCAAATTGTCCCTTGAGAGGCCATCTCCACGACAGTATGGTTCCGTATCTTTATGGGCCAGTGAACCTTTTGGGCCACGCACCTTTTGGGCCAGGTGCCTTTTGGGCCAGGTACTTTTTGAGCCTCATGTACATGGCGTACTTTTTGGGCCAGGTACCTTTTGGGTCAGGTACGTTTTGGGCCAGGTACTTTTTGGGCCACATGTACCTTGTGGCCCAGGTAAACGTTTTGGGCCAGGTACTTTTGGGCCACATGTGCATGGTGCACCCTTTTAGCCAGGTACCTTTTGGGCCATGTACTTTTTGGGCCATCGTGTGCATGGTGTGCCTGTTGGGCCACGATCGCTTGCGTATATCGGAGCTAGCATGGTAATGCTAATCGGAGCTAGCATCGAACGCTAAGCGAAACATATGACACATTGCCTGTAATCCATAGGGTGCTGACCGCGCCAAAATAAGGAATCGGCTCAATTTTTTAAATATTGGCACAAAAGTGAAGCTATTTAAGTGTAGTAACGAATCACAAACTTAGTTTGCGATATCAGCTTATGTTGCTACCGTAACCCAGCATTTCCCATTTTTTCAGTACACCGCCTGACACCACACCCCGGAGACAGCGTGACGAAAACGAAAGAGCCACACAATATGCACTTGATTCAAACCCCAAAGGCCGGACGGGACAAACCCCCGAACCAAGCACGAGGGCAAAAGTTTAAGCCACTGTATTAAAAGAATACAATAATTTAAATGTAAGTGTAGAAGCTTTGTACATTTAGAACCGTTGAAAATCTTTTAGCCCCAGTTACCAACCACACAACATTCTCTTACCCAACCCAACATTCCCACGCCTCCCACGAGAACACACACACTACCTCCTCTTTTTCCTTTTTCAAGCTTTTCGAGCTTTCTTTGGACTCATTAATTTTGAACGCAATTTACATAGCTTTATTTACTAATCTGTTATTTCTGTCAAACTCGAACCAAAAAAAGATCCCTTCCCTACAACACACTCTAACAAAACACACAAACAAAATCAAACACCAAAACCCTTACAAAATATAATCTCAAAACATAAAACTTATAATAAAATTTCTTCCTTCTTTTTACATACATTTTATTCTCACACCACTAATTTAGTCAAAGTTTTAAGCCATTTTTTCTTTTTTGTTTTTTAGACCCCATTAGTCCTATAATCACATACACCTCTAAAAAGACACAAGCTCCCTAACAAAATCTATCTTTCATCTCCACTTACATACTCCATAAATCTGAGCGAAAGCCACTCAACAACAAAAGCGAGCATTCAGTTTTCCTTTTCTAATTATCATAAGCCTTCAAGACACTTTTCCTAATTTCTTATATCTCCTGTTTTTTATACCACGAATCTCACCAATTCTCATTTCAAAAGCCAAACAACCATACACCTCCCCATTTTTTTTCTTTACCTTTTTTTTTAATTTTAGTTCACTAGATAAGAAAATTAATCTCAAGAACTCACGAAATTACCCACGAAATCATCCACCAACACCCACAACAAATTATCCCAATATATCACTATCATAAATCAGATTTCCAAACAAAATTCAAATCACAGAATATAGCGCGCGTTACGTAGTACAAAGCATTTGTTATTTACAAAAGAGCTAATTTTTATCCTACCAACCCCCCCTATATCCCCCCAGATTTTAATTTCTCTTTCATTCCTGATCATCATTCAAAACATCAACATCACAGTTTTTTCCCATAGACCATCTTTGATTTTATTTTTGGTAATCCCATTTTTGAAGTTCTCAAAACTAATTTCTTATCTCATCAAAAAAAAAACAAAAACAAAAAAAACAGCCGCCAAACAGCAGAAACCCACACAAACACCACAAAAAAAACAAAAAAAAACACAACAACAAACACCAAAAAGCAAAAAAGCACACACCACAACCACACAACAACCAAACCAAACACACACAACAAAAACAAAACAACCCACCACCAAAACAAAAAAAAACACCACACAAAACAAAAAACAAAAAACCCAACCAAAACCCAAGAACAAACCCCAAACAAAAAACACACCCAAACAACACACACACAAACCAAAAAACCCAAAAAACAAACAAACCCACACCACAACAAAACGCAAAAAACAAAAAAAACCCACACAAAACAAAACCCAACCCACCAAAACACCCAAAAACAAAAAAAAAAACACACACCACAACACACACCAAAAACCCCCCACCCCCACCCACCACACCCAACCAACCACCACCCAACCCACACAACACCAACACACAAAAACACAACCAAAAAACAACAAAAAAAAACAACAAAACAAAAAAACAAAACACAAACCAAAACAAAAAACACAAACAACACACAAAAACCAAAACAACCACAAACCACCCCCCCAAAACACACACCCCAAAAAACACAAACCAAACCCCCCACCCCCCAACGCACCCAAAACCCAACACCAAAACAAACAAACCAAAAAACCAAACAAACCAACAAAACAACAAACAAAAACAAAAACCAAAAACAACAAACAACCACAACACACCAACCCAACACACACACAACACACACCAAACCAAACACAACAAGCGCGCCAAGCAGCAGCACCAAAAAACACACAACACACAACAACAAACCCAAAAAACAAAAAAAAAAAACACAAACCAACACCCACCAACAAACCCCCACTGAACAATTGTGCGTATTTTGAGTCCAAATACAACGCTGTCAGATCTAACACGGGAAAGAAAATTAGAATTTAGTGTTCAGTGTCAGGCGGTGTACTGAAAAAATGGGAAATGCTGGGTTACGGTAGCAACATAAGCTGATATCGCAAACTAAGTTTGTGATTCGTTACTACACTTAAATAGCTTCACTTTTGTGCCAATATTTAAAAAATTGAGCCGATTCCTTATTTTGGCGCGGTCAGCACCTATGGATTACAGGCAATGTGTCATATGTCGCTTAGCATTACCATGCTAGCTCCGATTAGCATTACCATGCTAGCTCCGATATGCGCAAGCGATCGTGGCCCAACAGGCACACCATGCACACGTGGCCCAAAAAGTACATGGCCCAAAAGGTACCTGGCTAAAAAGGTACACCATGCACATGTGGCCCAAAAAGTACCTGGCCCAAAACGTTTACCTGGGCCACAAGGTACATGGCCCAAAAAGTACCTGGCCCAAAACGTACCTGACCCAAAAGGTACCTGGCCCAAAAAGTACGCCATGTACATGAGGCCCAAAAAGTACCTGGCCCAAAAGGTACCTGGCCCAAAAGGTGCGTGGCCCAAAACGTTCACTGGCCCATAAAGATACGGAACCATACTGTCGTGGAGATGGCCTCTCAAGGGACAATTTCCACTTTTTCGAGCCGGCTCATTTTTGTCATTTAAAACTATTTTGTTGTCGAACCCCGCTGCCAGCATCGCTCAAATTGGGGTATACAAAAACAGCACGCTGTATACATGGAGTATTGAGCAAATTCCAGGGGTCCAGGCAGCTGTAAAGGACAACAATCGGTTGTTTATGAAGAATTTTTTGCCCAAATCAGTCGAGTCTAATGTTTGTTTCGACCGCTGTTGGTGCCAAAACATTGCTGGCCACTTTGTCACCCGACGACAACAAAACAGCAGCAGCACACTGCGCAGAGAGGACAGCAAATAAACATGCATAAGCGCTGGTATAAGCACGGCACCAAGTTGGTGGCTCCTATACTCTTCAAACATGTACTGCGCAAGTGTACACTGCTGTAGCTGCATATGTACATGTATATGCATGAACTAACTCTGCAGAACCACGGTGTGTGCTAACAGTGGTGGCTTCAAAGCTCATGCATTTGCAGTGAACAAACAAACACATTAGCTGTGAACCCACTAGAGACTTTTTGAACATGTTGGCCACCCAATATGTTGTGCATCCATACACAGGATATACCAGAGCTCCTAATGTGATCAGCACTTAAGGTGGAGACTCATTCTTCTGATGATGACAATTGTGCTGAAGACAGGACCACAATAACGTGGGTTCCTGAGCATTAAAAAAGAACTTTAGTCTAAGATCGACGCCTTTTGTTTGTTCAGGCGGCCTAGGCCGAACATCTGTTCAATGCAGGCCGATCCAAGCAACCACTTTTTATCAATTTATAGCGACCCAGCAAATACGTGTAGTTCATTGCAGCAGTCTTGTCATTCCCATCCCCTGAACAGCCAATGTTGAGATGGTGGTGGTTCTCAAGTTGGAACGCAATGCTGAGTGCACGCATCCGTGACAAAGTTCCAACTGGCTGACTGCTCATGTTGCACTTACGCATATTGCGTCACTTGCATTCGGAACGAAATTAGGAGTGCTTGGACGTGTCAGCTTGGACATGCGCCCGCCCACCTTACCCGGTCATGTGTTCTCCTATGAACGCGCATTTGCCAATTACGTGCTGTTTCAAACTACGTTTACATTTCTGACCATGTTTGTTTGGTTTAGATTCAAAAGACCTGAATATTGGTACGTCGTTGGTTGTTGCACCTGCACCTTGTCGTTAGGCAGCTGAACGAAACAAGTTCGAAACACCAGGCACAGGTCAGTGGTTAATAAAAAAATTTTTTTATTCAAACCCCATTTTTAAAAAAAAAAATTTTTTTTTAATTTAAAAAAAATTTTTTTTTATTCCAGCCAAAAACTGCCCGAAACGAAAAAAATGAGCGCTAAAGAAAAAAATAGTGGCATTTTTCTTCCATAACGTGTGGTAAGTGCATATAAAGCACTCACGACACGAAAACAATACTAAACAATGGTCAATGAGTACCAACAGTAGTCAGGTACACACCCGTACACTTCCCCCACGTGGTGTGGGTGCCTTCGTGTGGCTTTGTGACACTTAAGACGGCAAATTTGGGTGAAACTATTGCCTCTTGGTACACGACCAATGCAAATATGTGACAAACAGTGTAAATATAGAGTGAATATCACACCGAATCACTGTTTTCGGGTGTGTTGCATGGATAAATGCATGACCACCCAGTCACATGTACATGTGTAATCATATGAGAGGCCATGTGAGTGTGTGCACTATGTCTAGATGCCACAAAACAACGATTATGGCATCCAATACACTCATGGTAGGGTCGGGTGATGTTAACAGAAGCAATTTTTATGCAAAAATAGCACTTTTAGAACAAAAAAATAGAGAAATTTTCGAATTTTGAAATAATAAAAAAAATTTTTTTTTTAACTTTTGGAACGAATTTTTTAAAAAAAAAAAAATTTTTTTTTTTAAAAACCACTGGCACAGGTTCGGCTGTGCGTATTCATTTCGGTTGTGCATTTTCCGAAGTTCAGTTCAGGATGGATTTACTGGACAGCATCACAGCCAACGCACACCAAAAACACACAACCGCCAATGCACAGACTCATTTCGAACATAATTGGTCACTGTGTGCTGGCAGCCACCACGCGTCATCAAGCATTATTATTATTTATCATTGTTGTTATGGGCACTGGTCCGGTGGATCGGATGCGAAGACAGAAAGATTTGTCTACCGTTTTGGACGTTTGGATTTTAAACGAAATATTGTTGCCGATAATGTAACTTTGCCATACAAATGCCGCTCATTCTCGTTGTCATGTGGCCGTTGTTGGTTTCGCTTCGCGCAGTTGCATTTCTAAAAGCGTAGTATCATTTGGCATATGGACAGGACCGCAGAGCGCAGAGACACAAGAGCTCTTGACCGTGGCCAGGCCAGAAGACGAAGTCAAAAGTCAAGCGGCCGCGCCATGCAACAGGGCACTAAAAACAAATAGTTTTCGTGACACGACTGTGTCGTTTCTGTGTGGGTCCAGTACATTTCTGAACTATGGTCTCTCGAATTGTACGTAATTCGATTGACCACGATCGTTTCTGGTCCGCACACATGTCAAATAAACGGCCGAAACGCGCGCCGCACTGTTTCAACTGTCAAATACAGCGTCATGTCATCAAATGTGGACTGCACCTCTGCTGTGACGCTCAGAGTTGCAATGGAGCAGCATTTCAGACTGAATTGTATCATACCTGACGGAATTGCCGAAAAAACTGTTTAAAGGAGCGACGGCGAACTAGAATTTCCAAGTTGTGCTATTTGATTCCCGAAGGAGTCGTCTGTTGTTTGCGAACAGGCACAGTGCGGCCGTCGTTGATATGGGTTCCTCAAATAATCGTCATCTCGTGGGAGCCCGAAACTGGTCACTTTGCCCGCTTGTTTGTTATTGACCGATGATTAGAAATTTTATTGAAGTCACCCGGCATACAAATTTTAATATATTCAAAGTCACGACCCAATCTCAAACCGACCGAAAAGCACGAAGGGTTGCATTTTGTTCGTATGTGTATTTGTGTTTGTTTTTGTGCGCGCCACACTCAAAACGAGCGGACGAAGACAAACGCATTTGATGGATGTGCCTTCGTGCTCTGCATTGGGAGCATGCGACTTGTGCGTTCTTTCGTCAAAAGTGTATCCAAAATCAGCTACCCGTAAATGCCTACTACATCAATGCGTGCTATGCGGCAATCCGGGTTTTTTGTCGCCAAAAACTTTCAATAACTGCATAACTTCGTGTGTCTATCCAGGGGAGGGGTGAATTACTTTATTGGTATTTAATATTGTCGTGTGTAGTAGTGCTTTAAACAATGTTGTTTGAATATTATTGCGCTCAAATATTATTCTACTAGCATTTTAAAATGTTGCACACCGCAACAATTAAAAAGAGATTGGAATACCATTGAGCTTCAAGAGATTATGGTACTTCTGCCTCCCGTGCAGTGGCAGTCAAAATCCGAAGCAGTCACTGACCGAATTGGCAGTCACAAATTTCTGACGGCAACTACCGGGCAGTCAGAATTACAAATCGACCACAATTTCAGACTTCCATCATCCACATTCTTCCATCCAAAATATTGTGTACATACTGTACATATCACTCGCCAACAGTCATGCCTCGTACAATGTGGCGGCAAGAGAGCGGTGCCGAGTCGACTGGGACCGATTTTAACAACATTCTCACTCAGTTCATTGTGAACGTGCAATCGAATGGCAGCTCACCGCAACGCGATCTGTGCGAAGAGCTGCTGTTCACGTTGCAGAATCATCACGCGCCCGTGCATCGACTCGATCTGCGACATTTGAGTCGGCACAAAGCGCTCGACAAGCTCACAAAACGATTCATTGAACTGATTTTGGAAAGGTTATAGTTTGATAGTTTTGGATGTTGGTATTGCCAAGGTTATGAGAAAGCACAAATTGATCCTTTTGAACATGTGGCATGCTGGAAAGCATTTGCGGCTTGCTAATGTGCGAAACAGGTGGGAATCAGGTGTCATTTTATATTCACAACAACGATTCGATTGTTCTGATCGTCATGCAGATTTGCTTATTGCGATTAGTCTTTCGACAGTGAATGAAAGCTCGAAACTGCGCCGGTATTCTGTTTTCAGACAGAACAAGCTGTTGATCATCGTGTCGCATTCAACCGGCGATCGGAACGGTTCATCGCGATCGGCAGCGACAAGCGGGGTTGATTTGCGATTGCGTCGCGAACTGCTGACATTCATTCGATCCGAGCTGCACAATAACCACGCAGATATTCAACGATGGTGCGATTGATGGGCAAATACTGGTGCATTTGTACAACACGCCGCAAATGCTGGCGTCGCTCAGTCGACAGAACGTGCAACAATCCAGCAACACCAATCAACACTTGATGCCATCGCACCAACAGAATGGACATGATGATGATGTTGCTGTGATCGATGAATCGACGGTGATCAATCCCGATCAGCTGATCGATTGGTCCATAAACAAGGCCACTGGTTGGTGCTGCCGATTTGTGCTATTTTTTTGAATGTGTGGGTTTGTTCTAAGAACTGCGTAACCAAACAAAATAAACGAAAACCATCAGTGCACACCAGTGGTTGCGCTGATACTTCCGTGATCGTCCCACAGATATGAGCTACCAGAGCGGATGCGGCGGCTTCAAACTTGTCATTTCTCAGACTTTAAACGGGTTTCTCTTAAAATTGCTCACGTCATTTGATATGATTGCACAAAACCAGAATGTCACCACAAAACATTCTCAGAATGCTGACGGACAGCGCGTGCAGCGCTGGCAACATAGCGCTGCTCATCGAGATCTACAGTTCCGGGTGCAATTCTAGGCTGAAAGTTGAAGTCGCGTGCACGCGGCGTGCACGCGCGTGCACGCGAAGAACATAGGGAGCGCACGCCAGCGCACGCGCAAAACTTCGCGTGCACGCGCGTGCACGTGCGCAGCGTTACTTCGACTTTTGCCTATACACTGTTTCGCACGCGCGTGCACGCGCGTGCACGCGAATTCAACTTTCGAGATCACCCGGGGTACGTCCGTTCGTCGTGGGAGCACTTGGTGGATACTGTAATCACGTGATCATCCACGTGAATGCCGGAGGCGAATCGATTGGACAGACACGAGTTGGTGCTGCGCTGCTGCAATGGTTGGACACGATCGAGTTGTGCCATCAACCGGATAGTCCCTGTCCGGGTCGGGTGACGATTCGCAATCTCGGTGACAGTCTGCGTCGGGTCAAGCAGCACTGCAAGATCACACATCAGTCGACCGCCGGCAGCACGTGTCTCGAACAATTGCTGCACATACTTGATGTTGACGGGCACGATTTCGACCCTGACGAATCAGGGAGACGTGCCAAGTCCGTCCAGAATCTGGTGGCGGACGCAGACCAGGACTCGATCACAACGACTAGCCCATCCGATCAGCCCAATCACTTGTGTCGATCGATATCGATGGATTTCATGCCGATCAGCGACGCGCACAGTTCGTCCCTCAGTGACAGTTCGCCGAATGCAGAGTCGACCCTGATCTCGCAAGGCACACAGACTCAAACTGGCCGCACCCGACGCAGATCTGAACCTGACGACAGTTTGATATTATTTATGGTGTTGATCGGTGCTGTGAGTATCGTGCTCACTGTGCTGCTCCAACTGACACGTTCAGTGTTTGCCAGACTATTCTTCGTCTGATTGGTCTGCACTAGCAGCTGGATAAACATTGCTATCGTTTTTTTGTATTCCTGGTTCTTAAAGGGTGTGTCTAACGTCTCTTAACCCCATGTTTTATGAAGTGCAATCGAAAGATGACCTCGACAGCCCGCCGTGTGCAAAAATCCGCGTCTTGTAGCTCGCTAAATCGCGAAATCTTGAGGGTTACTTTTCGAATTAAATCAATTTCCGGACACAAAACTCCAGGCGCTTTTGAGTGGGCGCTACTCACGTTTGGCGTTTTTCTGCTGAAACATTGCATGTTTAAGCGCGGCTCAGCCGCCTATACAATGCACGTAGACGCTCAACACACACCGCTCTGGCTGCTGGCTTGACTGTGGACACAGTGAATGTTTCATTTAACACATAGAAGCTGGTTTGTGTGTGTTTCGCTTCGTAGCACTTTTCCGTCTGCTCAGTCTGAATTTTGTGTCCGGAAATTGATTTTATTCGAAAAGTAACCCTCAAGATTTCGCGATTTAGCGAGTTAGAAGACCCGGTTTTTTGCACACGGCGGCCTTTCGTGGGCATCTTTCAATTCCACCCAAAAAAACATGGGGTAAGGAGACGTTAGACACACCCTTTAA